>JAHZNG010001857.1:0-10266 GCA_027744375.1 Orchesellides sinensis | reverse complement strand
GAGATTCAGCCCATCCTTTGAAGCATAGATTCCTATGCTATGAGATAGGAATTGCAGCTTCAGAAACCGTTTTTCAAAATAAACGGTTTCCATACCTTTACTAGCCTCTTAAATGGGCATATAAACAACTTGCGCTACCTTTTTAAAATTTACTTAGCCGTGAAACCTGGAACCCATTCAATTAATCTAAGAAATACGGTTCGGCGCACCAACTTAACTTTAAAATTAGGTTTAACCTTTATTTAACTTTATACGCACCTTAATGTACACGCTGTTCAGCTCAGCAAGAGCATTGGTGGTGGTATTACCTTTTAGCATTGTCAGTTACCCGATCGAGCGTTAATCGAACTAACTTTAAAATTATTGAATGTAATTTTTTCAGCAAATTTTTACTCCTACGTTAAAAAGCACGCTCTTTTCCCCTAGAAGTACTGTATGCGTGCATTATAATTCAAAAACACTATAAACAGCAGCAAAATAAACGAGACAAAAAGATATTGGCACGGATTACGTTGGGAAAATTGAGACATTAGGATCATCATAATGGCTACAGGCGTCGAAAAAGCAGTAATTCTGGAATACATACGAATTTTTAAGGATACCCAATAAAATTCAGCAGCTTTTCATACTCCTTGCCATCAAACTGTTAAATATTACGTTATGTACGTTTCAAGCCAAGAAGTTCATCCCGATAGAGACATAGCGAGGGAGAATGTCATCTCGAAAACGTAATAACAAAAGATTGACGGTTCTTTCTCCAGAATAAAATATGCTTTACGGCATTTTTTATTTCCTGTACGTCTGTGAGACTTACTGTGAGTATTCTTTCGTAAAATACTGTGAGTGAATATTGGAGGAGGGAAGGTGTCACAGTGGATTTTTCTAGTTTAAGTAGGCTTTGATGCACATAAGCTATGCATGTATGAATACATTAGATTTTTGTTCTCTTATACACTTTCTCTTTTGTATAAATCTCTACATATATTTTGCGAGTACTTTCAAACTTTCTACTTAACATACTAGAAACGAGTTAGATGAGTCGTTACTTGTACGATCTCTTTCCCTGGTTAGTCTTCAGAAAAGTGCTAAAAAGTCTCTTTAAAAAACCCTTATTCATGGTCATTACAACAACCTGACCAACTTCTTTTAGTCTCGTTGTCGAGGAAAGCATAGAGAACAATGAAACAAGGGACAAGTTGTGTGAAAAGGTTAAAAGCTGGTGGGAACCCGGAAATAGTGAGCCACGGGAGTGAGCATAGTGCATGAGCGGGAGAAAACTGATTCCTTTTTCGCTTTATTGCATACTCACTCCATACTTATGAATGTGTACGATGGTCGCAGTGCTTTAAAAGTATCTTCCCTTCATTCAAAGTTAACAGTTTGTACCCTCCCTTTCCTTTCATTCAACCCATGAAGAGTTATAGGAAAGTTTTCTGTTGTGCTGCAAGGAGAAAGTAGTAATGAAGGATAAAAAAAAGAGGTCGGATGGAAAGTTTGTGCTGCAGAGCGTTAGCTAAGATGAAATGGGATGGAAAGGAGAAAGGAAAGATATGCAAATAAGCCACCGTCTTACCAGCCTCAATCAATATCATAAGCAACACACAGTAGTCTTCAGGGACTTCTTCGAGAAAGCTGAGCTTAAGATTGTATTGAGGAAAACATATACATCCTCCATCACATATTATGCATTTCGTCTTATTTAAAAATACATAGGTAGTACGTACAAAGCCATGTTTGAAAGGAATATTTTGCAAATGCAGACCTTTTTTTGGATAAAGAGAGAAAACTGGACCAGACGCAACGTAAGAATGCTTGGTATTTACTTTGCTTATCTACTTTTTTCTAACATGAGCGTGCAAATTCAATTCGTGTTGGGTTAACTTAAAATATTGACTACAACCAAACTTACTCTTGACTCTGTTGTAATCTTTATATTTTACAGAAGAATCTCCTATAATCGCCTGGTAATGTGGCTGCATTGTGGAATTAAATAGTAATATCTCTCACAATAATAATGAACTAATGGCCACGAGTTAGTAGTATTGACTTTATGTATAGAGATGCGGTAGACAACCCTAGAGACTGTTCTGCTGTTAGCGTTTTTTCCTCCTGTCAGTTCACGTTCTCGCTTGCCACATCATAAATCTGTGTTGCTGTGAAGAATTCTAAAAACCTGAGGAGTAAGCAAGTCTCCAGCCAAGCACCATTCTGAGCACTCCACGTTTTTGCCTCCTTTCTCTTTCTCTTCTAACCGCTGTTGACTTGGAGAGACCACCAAAAAGTCCCACTACAACCTGTACACTTCACCGCTAAAATAGCCTCTTGGGATACATGTTCAAACGAAAAGAACTAGTGCAGCGTATTCTTATCAGACAAATGTTTACTTTATGCTGGGTATGAAAGTTGCTGTACATAAAGCATAACATGATTTTTCATTGATTTTTGTATATATAGGTCGAAGTCAACTGAAACTGCTATGGTTCTGCCTGGTTGTATAAAGCAATATGGTTAATTTCAGGCTATAACAGATAACATCACCACACTATTATTTGGTAGTAACGAGGTTTTTATTTACACAATAACTTTAGGAAGACTAGACAAATGCATCCTACATCTATTGTATTATGATTACAGAACTTTACTCGTAAAAAAGTGTACAAGGGAAAATGCTTGGTTTTATTTCTAAATGCAAGTACACAAAGAACGCCCGCTTCGGAGCAGGCATAAGTAAAAGTGTAATATTTTTCAACGTAAAATGAAGAACACATCGATCTATTCTACATAACAAATTGCAATAGGAAGTAAACCATTTTCCCTGTGTATGAAGCAGCATCATCACCTAAAATCTAATCTTATCTCGAATGTAAATCAATGTTTGCATGAGCACCGTTCACAAAAACATATATACATATAGAAATTTTGCTTAGATTTCTACAATATGCATAGCTGCCTTGTTTTACACAATAAAGAAAAGAGAAAGCTACATTATAGGAAGAAATCTGAAAAGAGGCAAAAATGAGGGCGATAACTTTCACTTGCACCAAACTGCTCTTTCCTCTCTCTTTCTCTCTCCCACTGTTCCACATTCATGTTTAAATAAACAGCCTGCAGCACGCACTGCTCAATTTATGCGAAAAGCTCAAAAAACTTTCCTTTCACTCACACTTTCTCTCTGCTATAATCCGACAAGTGCAAATTGTGAAAACAAACAGAAAATCACAGCTTCCACATTTACGTTTTGTAAAAATGGGGGAAATGAGAAGAGAAGCGCTTGGATGGGATTGCTTCAATTTTCACTACGTTGTTTTGTTACCCAACACATATGATTAAAAGCGAAACCTAGAGCTCATAGTATGGGTTTGCACGTGGAAAACATTTTAACTCAACACAAACGCTGTTGAACTTTCTTTCCAATTGTAATCAAAATCCTTCCTTCCCTACGAAATTTCAAGGTTAAGTTAGATGTGTTTGAGGATGGGCTTATGTTTAAGCAACCATTTTCAGTGAAACAAAGGCCCATGGCCAGTTTTCATTCCTTTGTTCCGTTCAAACCGCTTAAATGTTTCAAACTGACCATTTGGAATTCAGGAGAGGATTTGGAAGAGTAGTCATACGTTCCGTGAAAGCCAATTGGGGTGTGTGTGTAGTGTCTAGGAGACCACTTAACATAGTGTTGTGGTATGGCTGTTTCAAAACATTTCATTGATTATTAACCCTTTGAAATGGGCGGGTCAATGGATTGACCCTTCGCTCTATGGTATTCCTGCGGAGAGCGCAATTTATTGCTTCTTGAAAACATGCATTCGTATGACAAGTCAATTATTTGCTTCCTAAAAGCTATGACATTGCAACGGCAAAGTCAAAATATTGTTCCCACAAAAACTTTGATATTTGGTATGGCAACAATATTTTGACCCAAGCATTCCATGACATTGAAATGGCGAAGCAAAAAATTGTACACGGTAAAAAAATCCGTAAAGATGGGTGAAGCAATAAATTGATTGTTGACTATTTGAATTAGGACCATTACCGGTTCCATAGTACCAATCTCGATATTACAATACCGAAGATATAGATTTTTGTTGTTATCCGAAACCATTTCATGCCATTTCCACCTTCAATTGGGTTTTGTGATGTCTCATTCAAAAAATAAATAATTTGCCACTTGGCAACCTATTTAACTTTAATGGCTAACCGCTTTAAAAGTATAATTAACCATTTAATTGTCCATTTCAAAGGGTTAATGCATTTTGTGTAGGGATCGACGATAAATGGTAACGATAATTGCAATTATTGCTCCAGTTTTTCCCTATAGATGTATAGATAATTTACATGACGCTTCAATTTAGTAGCGCTGGAAACTAGAAATCACTATTTGGTATGTTAATAACATGTGGATAAGTACGGAGTTCCTAGTTTTTGCAACGTGAAAGACGAATTAACAAATTAGACGAAATGTCTAACAAATCAAGGACTGAAACTTTGACTTTATTATAACTTTTTTTTATTAATTTTTATTTTCTTCCGTGACATGTTCATGAAAACAATATGTACTTATTACATGTTATGTTCGTTGTCACTTAAACAAATTTTGCAATCCAACCCAATGGGTCACATCTGTGACCAACCATCATAGCTTTCCCCCAATGAAAGGATTGAAATGAGGTATGTACCAAGTCGATATCTCAAAAAATGCCTAAATGTTACACATCAAAAACTGGGATTTTCCCCACCAGCTCCGTAACCCTGCCGCCCACTTTCATTCATAAAAATGATTATACCTCCCACTTGAAAGGGGGGAGTGAGAGTTGAAAATAGTAAATCTATGTCACAATCTCTGATTGTTGAACCTTCGATTGACTGGGAATGTATTGTGAAATTCTTTAAGACTTAAGGAATTGTATCAGATGAATAATTATATTTTTGTATCAGTTCCATAAATATGGCTTTGTGTCTTCTTGCTTGTTTCAATTTTGTATTGACCTTTTTTTAATTTGAAATAGGTTGCTGGTTTAATTTTAGTCGGGTTTTTGGAAGGCTAATGAATATGGTATGCTTTTCTGACTAAGCATTCTGTTTAAAATGTTAACTGGAATTCGGTAATGATTCGGCTCGTATTGTGATTTTTGTAATAACGGACTGGCTATTGTTCAGCACATATTATTGTGTATTATAGTGTTACGATTGGGAGACCAATTGCTGTATTGCAACTGAAATTGTCTAACACTTTAATAAAGTCCTTTCTCTATCTATCTATCTACCAGTTGCGCTAATGCAGTACACATAATTCCATTTCCTTTCTTCCTTTTCTCCTCTTACGCTTAGTCTAACCGCAACAGCGAGCAGCCAGCAAAAGTTTATAAATTTAAAGCTGAGAATCACGAGCGACCAACAAAATAAGCAGAGCTTGCGCTGGAGAAAAGATTGCTTCCACTAAAACCAAGAACAAAACTTTTTCCTAGCATGTTTACAAAAATACAATTTGCAAATGCAATTTTACAACTTTTTTGCAGTTGCAAAAACATGGAATTTCGTCAACTTATGCTAAGTTTCAAGTTTGTACAACACTCAGCCGCTATTTGCGAAGTTGTAAACTGCCATAATAAGTATGTGTATGTGAACTGTGAGCTTGTGAACTATATTATCTTTGTGTGCATTGGAAAAATGCCAGAAAACTCAAGCCAACAAGTACCTCCATACGACAATATCTATGATTATATATACCTATGCATATAAGCTGAAATCTTGATAGAGCAAAATTGCCTTAATGCCAAACTTTCCTCTTTACGTAAGATTTAAAAAAGGCGAATGTAAATAATCCACAAAAAAAAAAGATTTTACAAACCTTGTACGCAGGTCCAGAATATCCAGACGGAGAGGAAAAACACAGCTGCACGAACACGAAACTGGGACATCCTGATTAGTTGTTTTTTCCTATTTGGCCGAAGCCTTTTAAATTGATGAACTGTATCAGGCTCAACTCACTCTGGAGCAAAGTTTTTCACTTTTACTCGCATTTTCCAACTTTCACTACTTAAATATATGGAGAAGTTTAAATACAAATTGTATTTGAAAAAGTCTGAAATTGAATCTATTTCGGTTTCTCCCCTCCTCGCATCAATGCATGCAACAAAATAACCGAAATTGACTTGTCTTGAACTTAACTAGGCTGTTGTTTGACAATTACGTCAAAAGTTTCGACAACGCTGAATATAAAATGATGCATCCTTTATTAAGCAGCAAAAGCGAAGCTGAAGATGCTATATCTGATTACCGTTGACATGTGTCTGTCTGCCTATCTGTCTGTCATCAAGATAACTCAAAAACGAATTGACCGAAGGTATTGAAGGTCATGACATTTGGTATTTAAGTAGTTGAGCATAAGGCGCGGAGGTCAAGTTCTTTAGTATGGAAAATCGGTCGATAAACAAAACCGTTAGGCATGAAAAAACCGTTCTATCCCATATTTTACGTATTACAAGAAAAATATCCATGAGGAATATTTTGTACCACCTAAAATTTAAAGGGGGAATTTTTTATGGTACAAAATAAAAAGTTTGTTATGGGGTATATTTTGATGGTCCAACTTACGAAAAAATATTTTAGAGGGTATATTAGGGTAGTCCAATGTAAAAATTATGGGATTTGTTTTGATGGTTTAACGTAGGAAAGTATGTAAATGTTATATTTGGAAGGTTGAATGTAAAAAATTTATTTAAATGTTAATCATTCGGTGAACCTATGGCTTCGCTTTCGCTGCTTCCATAGTATAACGTCTTACGTCAACTAGTTTACTTTCACTATGCTCTCAAGATTGCAGAATGAGTCGCGAATAGACGAAAGTGACTTTACAATTTACTAATATTCTTTTTTCAAATAAACAGTTGAGTTTTTGCATAGTATTTTGAACTACAGTTTTTCTCTCAGACGAACTAGATTTTGTTATCCTTTACTTTGTTCTCTTTCAGGTCAATCTTCATTATTAAGCAGTGTTCTAAAAGGAATCAGTTTTGAAGGATGATTAATTTCACGCAAAATTGTAATTTTGTGTATTATATTTCTCTTGACGAAAGCCTTCTCTTTCTCCAGAAACCACAATTGGTTCTCATATTCGTAATCTACGACAGACATAACCTCTAAAAATACCTATGAGTACCTTCAGCAGGAGCCACATGAAAAAGGTAAACCTTGTCAGACGAACTAGATTTTGTAATCCTTTACTTTGTTCTCTTTCAAGTCAATCTTCATTATTAAGCAGTGTTCGAAAAGGAATCAGTTTTGAAGGATGATTAATTTCACGCAAAATTGTAATTTTGTGTATTATATTTCTCTTGACGAAAGCCTTCTCTTTCTCCAGAAACCACAATTTGACATATAATACATTTATATTTCTATTACGCATTACTGCATTGGTTCAAAGCAAGCGGTCTTACCCCCAAGTCTTCCCCTGGTCCTCAACTTTGCGCTTTTTGCAAGCTTTTTATTGCTTTTTTCCTTGATGTTTCATTACAGAATGTTCCAATACCTGCCATTCCTAACCTTTCACTAAGACATGAATCCACTTACAAAACAATCTGCAAATCTACAATTCCAGTTTACAGCTAAACGAGAGATTAGGATTTTAATCAACACTGTAGATCAGGAGTGTAAGCTATAAGACTACGTTTTTCTTTGGGAGCTGAATGAAATATTAATTTCGTGGTTTAGAAGACAGACACAGAATATTAATTTGGTTACCTTCTCACACTCAGTGTAATATGGGACATTTGTGGGGTCAAAAATGAACTTTTCCTTTTTTTCCTTTCATTCAAACAAAATCACTGCAAACTAATGCTTACTCACTGGCACAATACATTTTGTCTTAGCATACTATCGATAAGGACTAGAGCATTAGTCTTAAATACAAACCCAATAATTTTTTAAGGTAAAATTGGACTTTTCAATAAAATACGTTAATTGGGATTTAGGTTTCTTTTAAAAATACTACACACAAAATCCTTCTTTGGATTGTGGAAAATAGTCAAAGAAAGCAATTTAAGGCTTAGCTGTTACAACAGCGTAATAAATGTAGAAATATTTGTTTGTGTTCAACTATTTGCAAGTTTATACCAAATACATTTTACGACGAGCCGGTGAAATTAAGTCCACACAACTCAAAGTCTAGAAGCCTTTGTGCCAATTCAAACGAAAATTTCAAGTGTTCGGAAATACTTTTCAATCAAAATCACAGAAAAGCATTTGACTAATTAGAGGCAATCAAAAACGCCTAGGGAAAATGAATACTCGTGCCGAATTTTATTATATAAGCTCCAAAGAAATCCGATTACTTTTTTGTCGTTTTTCATCCGCTTCTATTACAGTAAATTTTGAAAAATATTTTCACATTTCTCACCCACACAAAATAAGCGCCTGTCTAACAGAAATTTCACTTTTCACATGCTCTCCACACTTCAACGTTTCACAGGATTGATTCTTTTGCTTTCTCATTTTCTGAATCTGCTTGCCAATCTTCGCTTCATATGCTAATTCCACACTAAAAGAAAGCTTTGCCTTTCTTCATTTTCGTTTGCAACTTTCACCCAAGTAGTGCCAACATTTTAACGATTATAACGCATAGCATGAAACAAAGCCAGAGAACATGATTTCACAAAGGATACGCTAGCTATGAGCTCAAACACTGCGACAATACTGACTCCTAAAACGGAATAGCTCTCCCTCCTCGTTCACTTCTGCTCAGACTGGTAGTTACCAAGCACATGTATGGAATTGAACAGAAAGCACTTTCACCTCCAGTCTTTCCTCCTGTAGCTCATTTTGTTCAGTCTGTTCAGCACATTTAAAACAGCCATTACGTCTAAATATATATGGTATGACAAGTTAAGGTAGAATTTTACTTACAAAATGTATTTTAGGTATACGTATAATTAGCCCATCATGGCGATTACACTTTTTATTTCGCTTAATACAAACAGTCAGTTATGTACTTAATTACAATTTATCATATCAGCGTATACAGACGTTTCAAAAGTTTTGTTGTGACTGAGATACATTGTGCAACTATGTATTTTACGTGTAGTTTATGTACAGTGTAAGTTATATACTTTGATTCATGTATTTACATTTGTATTGCTAACAAAGTTTCGCTATTCTAAAAGTCAATTCTATTCATCAATTTTTGTTACACACCGTTTGTGTAATCAGTAATCTGCACACATATAAATACACACACGAAATTGGGTATCAAGATATTCAGAAGACAGATTTACATAAAAGACTTGGAGAAGCTCAAGTAAGTTGCAAACGACACGGGTAAGATTATTTCTAATTTATAGCTGCCAATTATATATTAAAAGAGCAAATTAATTATGATTTATATTTGATACATTGTACAATGTGAATGCTTACGTATATGTAAAAAGCATGGGAATTTACTAATGAAAGTTAGAGATCTGATAATGGTGATGGTGAACATGACGGCAACGACTTGTCCCACTTTTCAGCGAGTTGGTGTCTATGAGACTTTCACTCTCTTTTAGTATAACTGATGAAGACGGTGTAAAAGAATAGACCCTACTTGGGTTGCTGCTTTTTAGCCCACCTGGGACCATGGGAGAAAGAAAAGAGGGGAGGTGGAGGACGCTAATTAAAGCACTGCCCGTAATTGTGAGCAGACTGAGGAGCGGTATCACCGACGACACAACTGATGGATGGACTGAAGAGGCGAAAGATTTGGGCGAAGTGATTCTCATATCACGAACTTCAGGTTCTGCAAACAATACAAAATCCCATAATCTAAGTCATTTTTCTGCGTCAAGGTAAAAATGCTGTAGCATTTGCTGCCTTAGTCTAACAGAAACAAGCATAATAATTATGTGTGTGTAAATTCGTCTTCGTCTGGTTGGCCGTGTCATTATTAACAGACACGTTGGTTAAATATTGTCGTTGGGCACATGTGCATGGTTTATGTGAAATTTGGCTAGTGAAAATTGTCATGTTTTGTCTTGAGTGCGAATAAGCATACATACTAACCTGATAAAACGTCATGCTGGGGAGATGACTCATACGGGTAAGCATGATCTGTATTAAATAAAACAAAGAAAACCATTAGAATTCGGCACACCATGCAAACACGAAATAGAAATGAAAAATTAGAAACATTTCAAAACATAAAATAAACAAATAAGAAAAGACCCCATGCAATAAGACGTGCTCACTATTTCACTAAGGTTGAAAACGATATTAAGTTATTTTATAACGATATTTTAA
>JAHZNG010001856.1:0-21084 GCA_027744375.1 Orchesellides sinensis | reverse complement strand
AGGACTCCATTGTATTCTTTCTTTTTGTATTCCAAGGATATTACTATACGTGCATATTTTTATGGAATATCATTATATTTATAGGTGATATGATGTACTGCGTGGATATTCTGGATGCCCTCACAAAAGACTTCTTTGCCCGGAAAGGTAATGCAATTGAAGAGGCCGTAGAAGTGAATGAAGTCCAAGTGGC
Organism: Orchesellides sinensis; assembly: GCA_027744375.1. Taxonomy (NCBI): domain Eukaryota; kingdom Metazoa; phylum Arthropoda; class Collembola; order Entomobryomorpha; family Orchesellidae; genus Orchesellides; species Orchesellides sinensis. Next base: position 20,891 of record JAHZNG010001856.1, on the reverse strand, counting down.
ATTAGATCGCCCAGGCTATGAGCCTGTTAGCTCAACACTTTGGAGACAACGAGAGGAATATTGCGCAAGGCTCATTCAGAATGCGTGGAGAAAGCACAAAAATCAGCAAGCTGGTGGTAGCCAGCCTTCAGAGGAGAAGAAAGATGATGATGACACGGATGAGAACTTAACATCATCCGTGGTTGTTGATGATGAGGGCGGGCATAAGGTTGTCATTCAGAACTCACACAGCAAATCTCCATCAATTGCCTCACACATCACTGATGTTTAAGTTAAGTAGAGAAATATACAAATCACAAAATGCAATCTAATTAACTATATGTGCTCGATTATAAACATATTCTAGCTCCTCCTCCGTAAATTCAATGTAGCTTCTGACGTTTTTTTGTGAGAAGTAGTAGTATCCTTTATAGAGTACTTATATCCAAAAGACATTTAAAACCCAAAACTCAATCATTTTTTGACATTAAAGGGCGTATAGTATATTATTACATTGCGTATTATTATTAAATCGATTAATTAATAAGCATAAAAATATTAAAAATAATACAATAAAGTACCTCGTAAAAAGTTAAAACGAACTACGCACACACCAGTCCACTACCAAACTACTTATGACTATTATTAATATTATATCAATTACTGAGATTTTAAAAAATATATATAATAATTGCTGGAATTCAATTTTTAAACTCAGCATGTAATCCAATGCTGCGTTTAGAACTTCCGATGAGATCCTAAACCTAAAAACACTTATTAGAGAAATTAAAATGAAGGCTGCAATCTGCAATAAGGTCAAAGGTGGATTTATTAAGAAATGCTTGCTACCCGTGCACGGAAATGCTGGTGATTTAATATGAAATCTTCAAGTGTTTAAATGATATGTGAATATTATAATACCCCCCAGAATATTACAACATTAAAGTTGGTCCATTAAAAATAGTAATGCTATATTGAAGGAATTTGATTTTTGGAGATGTACTTCCTTTAATATGTATATGTTTCGCTCAAGGTGGTAAGTGATATCTTAAAGAAAGCTGGCTTTTCCAAATCCGCTACGTTCGTCCTTGAGTAAGGGTCGTGATATGAAACTTAAAGGTCGCTCGTAAATACAATCACTTATTGAAATTCAAACATGAAACGACACGCATTAACAACAAAAATGTGAATTCATTAATTTTAATATTTTAATTACAATGCATTATATTCGTTCACAAAAATATCAACGAATTCAGACTTGACAACATTCCAATCTAAAAATATACATTTTATGGTAAGCTGCTTTAAAATGATATAAAAAATATATGTACTTCTTTAATTATTGTAAGTGGGCCTTTTAATAAGTATACCTATGTATGATTGATAAACTTTAAGAATTTTTGTAGACAAGTTTAGTTTATGTACGTACGCAAATAAAGAAACCATTTTACAAAGCAATACATACAAGAAATTTCATATTCTTTTGTTCTTTAAGATACATTTGAGCCTTTTTGCATATATGTCCAGGGGTCCGTCATTAAATAACTAAAACCCTATTTTTAACATTAATCTCGATCTCCATACACAACATACGAAGGGTTTCTATTTAATGAAAATTTCACGACAGGAAGAAAACATGGCTTCAGAGTAGTCCGTCAACAACACAAAGAAACAAACAAACGGGCTTGCTGTGATTTTTCGAGAGGTAATCAACCCGAATAAAGGAAATGAACAGCAGTCGACATATTCGCCATCATAAGCCAACATAATAATCATAAATCTGAAAAAATTTTCAATATCCTATAATAACAATATGCACACACACGCGTTTCTGTTTAATATTTGTCTTTCACCAAACACATTTCCACCATTTGCCCACTTCCGTACCTGGTACGCGATCAGCGCAAATGATGCGTACCCTTTATTCATGTTGTCTCCTGAAAATGGCTGAAATCACGCCATTAATATATATACAAATACATACTGATGTCACATATTATATTGTAATATAAATTGTATTCTTGTATTTTCTATATCCTGATAAACCGCATGTCAAGAAGACTGACAAAAAAGTGAAAATATAATTCATACAAATGTTTCCGATGCCTTTTCCCACGTCCCATTGGCTTCATCACTGTCAGTAATATTATGGCCTGAGACTGGCTACAGTCTGTCGCTCCAACTTGGAACAAAATAGACTTGTTTTTAACGGAGCTACCATAAGTATCATATTGATCGGATTCAGTTGCCAAATTATAGCGTGCATGCAAAAAATATAGGATGGTTGCAAATCAAGTTACAAAAGTTGGTATAACTCAGGCTCAGGACCAGGCGTCATCTCTGCAGCGTGATCCACTTAACGTAAATAGTCATCTTCAGGTAAAACTTTCATGATAATTATTATTTATGTGGCTAAAGGAGTTTTAAATAGTTTTATGTGATAACTACTTTGGCATCTCCATCGGATTAAAGCTAAATTTTTATACAGGTCGAGTGGACCCATGTTATTGGCGAGCCCGAGAGTCTCAAGTCACCCGAATGGGTTTGGAACTTGTCAAACATTTGCTTTGTATTCTTNATTGGCGAGCCCGAGAGTCTCAAGTCACCCGAATGGGTTTGGAACTTGTCAAACATTTGCTTTGTATTCTTTCAAGCTGCAACTTATCGTCTTTTATCAGTGATTTTGGCACCGTTGTGCTCCATTGTTATTGCAACTCTGACAGCAATACTCGCATTTCTGGTAAACATTATAAGTACTTAACAATTTCCTTCTCTTACAAAGGATTATACAACTTCTTTCACTCAATCTTCATCACATCTTATAGTTTGTATAAATAAGTAACCTTGCATTGGCTTTTTTATTACAGCAAATCTGGTTCGCAAGGCCATTTATCAAAGGGTTACATCTTATTGCTTGGTTTACAAGAACCGTTGTTGAGCTAGTGTTGAAGGGGACCATCGGTACCCATCTTTGAAATGTTTGGTTTGGTATTTTCCCGAGTGAGGCTTCAACAGCAGAGAACGTACGACGCCAAGGACGAGCCAGCGTTTCCTCTTTCAGTTTGAGACGTACTAATAGGGCGGAAAGGAAAATTAAAAAAAGGAAACCATCACTGCTTCAAACATTCCAATGTCAGAGAAATGTTTTAAAATGTGTTCCAGTTCCCTGGAATCGAGGGAAATTACATAACATGCAATATTAATAAGGAATTTTGTTTTCGCATCATGAACATATCCACTTTCACAGTAAAACACTGCGTTAAGTGTTCTAAATAAAAACGATTGTACAAAGATTTCAGGTGGACATTTGGCCCGTGTGTATATTTTTACTCGTGTTTTGTTTTGTATTTAGAATTATTTGTAAAATTTCAAGTTTCAAGGCATCAAAGTTATATTTTAAGCATGTATGTAACTTTATATATTGAAATATAGAAATCTGAATTGTATATGTATTATTCTTGACATCATCAGTGCTTTGCATCTTTTATCCGCAATATTACCATAAAATAACGTCCGAACATACACATACATACATTAAGTGTCATGTCATAGTATTATAGAATGAAGTATTACTGTATTCACAAGCATGAATCTGATTCGTAGTTAATGTGATTTTAAAAAACTTTTATATAACTGCCTGTGTTTAGGTATTGTGATTAGGAAATCTAAATATTTATGGTAAACGAGTCGTATGGGGGTTTTGGGGTTAGTTTTGACTCACTCAAATGAAAAGTTTTGATTAGGCGTAAGACTCGAATTTATCGCTGCCTTTAAAAAATACATACGTTGATGTAAAGACAGTAAAGAGAGACAACAGGTATTACGTTAAACTAAAAGATTCTAAGGAGTTTAAATCAAGAGTAAAAATCAAAATTCAATTTAGCTTCCCTTCTTCTTTAATCAAAAACGAAAACAAAGGAAACGGAAAGAAATCTACAATTCAATTGAGGCTAAATGCATCCTTGCAAACCGGATCACCGAAAAGCCTTGTGTTATGCCTTGTCACTCTGAAGATTAAGTATACGTCGTCATTCGCTCATATCGTAGTAATAAAAAGTAATCATAAAATTCAGCCGACCATGACATTTTTAACTTCGTCCTAGCCATACTATTGCTTCGCTTGCCGTGATACATCATGGTAAAACATTTATTAGCTTATTTAAAAAATAGTAAATCATCTTCATAATTATATATGCATGCATACAATAAACCGGAAAAATACAAGCACACATAAAGTTAATTAAAACACTAAGGTAGACAGAAAGATACCAGAAGGCTTATGAGTCTGTATTAAATGTGACAATTTACAAGGATTTCACTTTCGTCGTACTCTATTTCCTGTGGAAATCTGGATTTGTAAGTTAAGCAAATGAGTTTTTTCTTATTATACCTACCGGCGATTGAATGCTTGCATGCATGAATAGAAAAAATTGCTTAAATATGCACATAATTTAATTTATACAAATAAATATTTAACATTTCCTCAAATAAAATATTAAATCAATCGTCATTCTTAATTAAAGCTCTTTTGCTAATCTCTCTGGGTTTGTTCCTGTGTATATAAGCCCCATATTCTGGTCGCATATTCTTTCATTTCAGCAACAGACTTCAGAAGACTAGTCTTTTGTATTGAAGACAGAAAATGATTCAGTTAAGAAAGCTTAAACGAATAGGTGCCCCATTCCTTGTCCCAATAGTGGTCCTCATCATTTCCCACATCTCAATAACTTTAGCGATACCCAACAATAATCAAAGCAGTAATGTTGTAAACGAAACGAATCCCAAGTCACCCCCTGCAAAATCCCTGTTTAGTTCATTGTTCCAAGATAACAATGTCGGTGTAATTAAGTCATCTAACCAGTTTCCCCTTCGTGAGTCCTACATAGCTTTTGAGCAGGCTCATCCAAGTGAACAAGATGTGGATCAGTATTTCAGGCCGAGCAAGTTTCCACCCGCTTTTGATACACCAAACTTTGTAAGGCTCCAGAACTCGTACAACCCACATTACATTTCACAATTCCATCATCGACCATATTCACCCCCCACCCCACCATTACCACCACCACCGCCGCCTCCACCCTTCCTGAGACTTGTAAGGATTCCTGGGGAGATAGGTATAGAAATAGTTGGTCCTGCAAGGAATGATGTGGAACTTACTTGCGAATTTCCTAGATATTTGCTGCTTATGCAGGTAAGATATATAACAGTATTAATATAATAAATTAAGTCATTTTATAACAATGTCTCCTCTTTTTCAATAGCAAATATACTGGCATGTAATTCCACCTCCAGAATCTTTCCTCCTACCATACGGCACATTTTATGATTCAAGAAACGGCTTCGCTCCCAGAGTGACTGTAACAAGCGTCTCGAAATGGAAGTCAGTTCTTCGCATACGGGAGTATACCCCGGATGACTTTGGATCGTACCGCTGTGTAACTACGGCTATATTACCAGACGAACCTGATCCACTTTATTCGCAACCCCCACCACCACCTCCTCCTCCTCCATCCCCACCGAGTTCACATTTCTATCTTAATTTTCCGCACGAGTCTTATGAACTTCGTAGTGCTACATCAAACGCCATTGTAAACAAAGAGAACAAGTCAAGCTCCTTAAAATTCAGGAGCAAAAGGGAAATAGGGGCCTATGGAGTCTACGCTCCCTTTTTTAAGCCTAACTATGGAATTTATAGAATTTACAAAGAGATTGAGTTTCGGGGGGACATTTTTGGGACTGGGAGTGAACTTGTGGAGAACACTGTTGACAAACCTGAAGAAGACAGTGGTAATGTCGATGGTAATAAGAAAAGGGTTGGAAGAAGACGATTAGATTTATTCAGTAGAAAAAGTAGAGTTTTATTCTGACATATTTCATGTTGTTAAGAAATGCTTTACAAGTTTCGCTAAATGTATGTGGGCGAAAAATATATTACATAATTAGAGCATAATATGTAGCTCCAACGCGTAAATATATAGAGTAGATGATAATTAATACCAAATATGTAAAAAAAACAATAAAATATAAAGGAACTAAAGAAAGTTCGCAAAACCTTATATAATATTTACATGAATATGATAAACTGTTAGCTTTATATATAATTGATTTTGTTCGATCAATTAATTCAGACATCTCACATTACATTCCAATTCCATAGACGCAAGGCATGTTGCCATATCTGATTCCAAGCAGGAAAACTGTATCTCATGTTAAATATCTTGCATATACGTAGTGTACAAGTGGATTCACGAATTCGAATTCCTATCCCATAAACCACATTGTGTCTCATTTGTTGCTTTGATATGTGTGACGCCAAAAAGTTCCCATGGGCTCTTAGGTTTATATATATACGGCTGCAGTAATTAACAAGTTCAGAGGCTAAAAAAACGAAATGTATGTTTCGTGTAATTGCGTAGAGTCTCAAACAATCGGAAAGCATTACATGATTAAAGAATAGTGGTGCAAAGGTAACAAGGTAAGAATGAATAACTTTAAGAAAGTTGAACATGTCCGAGGGTCAACGTTCCGAACGATGGTGGATAAGAATCAACAAACCACGCAGCAAAAGGTGCCCCTTGCATCAGCGCAAGATTCATCGTCACTTGTTGAAGATTCTTTGATGGAATTCATTACGGAGTATTTTAAGGGTAAATTTTGCATTTGTAATCAAAACGGAACGCCTCAAACAATGCCTGTCAATGTCAAATACCATTTCAACGATTATCTAAAGCAGATACTTATGTTTTCCCTCACGTCCAGGTGAAGTTGCTGATGACTTTTCAAGATCCGAATACTTTCCTCCATCTGATAGCTTTCTAAAAGACTTTTTTGACTCATCGTCATCTATTCCGTCTGATTCTTCAAAATCGGAAGATGTAACTATTCAGTCTTGCAACTCACTTGAAAATTTTCTTTTAAATGAATCTGTGACCAACCAAAAGTCTGGACTTGATGACATCACAATCAGACCGAACGATGCTGCCCCTGCCCCTGTTACTGGAAGGAAATCAATCTCTTATGAAATACGTTTTACAAATTCCAAGGAAGATAATCGGCGTGTAAAAATTCATATTGTTCCATCACGAAGAACATTAGCTACTGGAGATGAATTTCCGAAATCAACGGCAGGTAGCTCCGATGATAACCGTCACCAACAGGAAATAGAATGGCTTCGTCAAAGGGTATACGATCTTGAGACAAAACTTCGTTGCATTGAATCTGAGTCAGAACGTGTTGTAGGGGAGCTCACGCGAATGATTGAAAATAAGAATGAGACAATATCCCAATTAGAATTGCAAATCGCTGGGATTAAGTTTATGAATGAAAAAAACTGAATTGCATTCGTATTGAATTAGTTAGGTTTTATTTCCGGTTAAATGCGATATTACTTTAGTGTACATGTGATTTTAATTTTAACTATGCAGTATAATAATAAGATTTAAATCTTTTAACAATTAACGTATTTGATGTCTACCGTAAATTCTGAGAGTTTACACACATACATTTATATTAGATTATGCATACATATTACGATTACGAGGACAATATAATATATAATCTATGAAGGTATATTATATTAAACTTGATTTGACATTAAATGGAATACACGGATTATGGACTGGTATTATTATTACAAACGATAATGCATAGATATTTTACTACATGAACTGAACAAAAACTTAATATAACATATAATAGTATATGATTTTATGAACTCTCTAACATTCTACCCTGCTACAAAAATTCTCGTACACTTAATTAGAGAATTACTGCTTTAACTAAACAAAAATACTAGTGGTGATGTGGTGCATTAAATAGGTACTCAAACAACTTTTTGGTGCAAATACTTTCTTACCATGTATCACAATGGATAATTTTAAAAATATTTGTTACAGTTTAATTTAGAAACTTTGTAGTAATGAATAATGACTTACAAGGTGAACATTGTATAACTGTGGGCTTGATCGTGAGGATCAGTTCCATAAATGCGAAGCTAGATTTTAAAGTAATACGAGCATAAATTGAAGTTATTTAACTTTGTATTTTTTAGGTTACAGTGAACCGAGTTTAAAATGCAGTGTTTAGACTTAAAACAATTATTGCAAAATACCACAAACTGTAACTAAAGTTTATACAAGAAGACCTGCTACAAATTAAACTGATGATAAATAATATAACATATGCTCTCCAGGAGCTTTGAAATGTTCAACAAAAATCTTGAAGATGCACATCAGTTAAAATACTTAAAAGTCGCTGGCATTGATTTCCGTTCATCTGGAAGAAACATATATATTTGATGATCATTAATGAAAATACGTTATGAATTCACACAGTCACGGTCATGTCACAACCACACTAATCAACTTAATACTTTCCAATTACGAAGCAAAAATGTTGTTTGGAACTTTGAGAAACAATTTAAAATATGAATTCTTTCACGGTACAACTTTTTTATCTTTATCCGATTTACTAATTCCTCCCACACCGGATGCCGGTGGTGAACTTGAAGCAGCTGCTGCACGTTCTGCTAGAAACTTGTCAAATTCTGAACTGGTTAAGGATGCGGTTCCTGCTGCAGATGGTGCACCAGCGACAGGCTAAACATAAATATAAAAATGTTCAATCAATACAATTTAGTTTCATTTTTGTTTGGGTGCAACACGTACAATACATAATAGAAACATACACCAATAGAAATGTTAGAAATTTAAAAAGGAAAAGGAGAGATCCCATCTTCCCAAAAGCCCATATTACAACGATGAGTAAATCTACATTAGTGATTACTAATAAATTTCTACTTAACACAAAAATAAAAGGTGTTCCTGCTTAATATCACTCATTGTAAAAAACTGCAAAGGGATATTGTCATATATTCAACACATAAAGCTTCATTCCACCAACTCCAGCTAGTATCACGTTACGTTTCTAATGCAAGTTTTAACCGTGAAACGTGTGCGCATAAATAAATTAAAAGACCAAACCCGAAAGAAAACAGGAGTTATTAGAGTGCAATGTAGGACAAATATTGTATTCACTACTCACATGTATGTAATTAAGGGGATTTACCAATTTTTAGTAATTTAAGAACTCAGTGTGGTAATTTCGGTTGTTAGTTATCACATAATACCTAGTAGTATTGCTTTTAGATATTGCTCTACGAGCTGATTATATTTGTGCAAATGGCTTGCACTTTATTTAGGCGGTTGCTGAAAAAACAATCCAATCCATTCAAATGAAATAAACAAACATACGAGTTCCGTTGGTCGAATTATTACAATGTTAATAATAAACGGTATTAAATGGGATTAGAATGTTAAATAAAATAATGCCTTTGGGTAGTAAAAAATAAAAAATAAAAAAACCAAATACATACATTAGCATTAAGCCATGCTTCCATTTCGTCGAAATCTGACTCGCGATGTGTCTGCAAATGTAAAGTAGAATGAAATTTTACTTATTTTTTAGTCTTCGATATAAAAACATGCCCAATAAGAACAATTATATAGCACACAGTCAAAAGCACAAAAACCACAAAACATACCTGTAAGATATCCTCATCCTTTTGTCCCGACAGGGTATAGAGTAACAACACACGAAAAGGACAAAATGATGGAAGAACGCAAACAAAAATGCAAAAACCACGGAACAAAATAAAAAATTGACAAAAATTTGCATACAATACAAACATTAAAAAATTTCATTTTAAAAGCCATTCCCAATTCCAGCTAAACTGACTCCAGCTTAATATCCAAAATGTGACATTATACGGATTGACTTACTTCCAACGGTTTCTCTGTTCACTGCTGCGTCACCCAAGTTTCCGGTCTTTTGGTCAACGTTTGTGTTGTCTGCGTATGAGCTTCCACTATATTACAGATATGACAATAAAATTTTTTAACAGTTATAAAAAGTGATTTCACAGTTTTCAAATCGCGGCCAATATTTTTATTCAGAAGGTCGCACCTTGTTTTACTCTTTTCATAAGTGGCACCCCTTGACTGAGCAAACATGTCGAAATCGTCAGGCTCTTTTTTAGCATGGGAAGTAGTTTTAGGAATAGCTCCAGAAGATGCGTTTGCACCTCCTACCTTAAGTGCACCCATTTTTGAGGCTAAGTTTCCACCTGCTGCTGCGGCTGACTCGCTATCGAAATCAATTAATGAAGGCTCGTCTTTATTTCCAGACGGCGGGGCCCCAGTACCCGATGTCTTTTCGATATTTTTTTTATGGCGGCCATATCTACATGTCCAAGAAAATTCAAATTAATGTGAGCATGTCATAAGGGCTATTGAAAGAGCTAACTAAGCTATGAAAGTACAAAAATCTGTTGTTACCGAAGGAAAAGGTTGTTCAGTTCGTCATTTATATGAAGCATTTCTGCAGTTAGTTCATCTGAGGCGACTGTACATAAAAGCTCAGCTATTCTCCTTTGCATTTCTTTGCAAGCTGTGTTTAATTCCTGCAACAAATAAATCTCGTTGTTACATTACCTGATGAATAACAAAAAGTTAAATGCATTTAAGGTATTTGCTTACTTCTAGCAACTCCGCATCCGCTGTTGGTATCTCTTGACCAGGTTTTAGCTCACTTAACATCTCCGCAAACACAGCCATGTTTCCTTGCACTATGTCCAAGTCTCTCCTTATTTTCGACAATTGCTCTGGGGTAATCTTTACCTGTGGTTTAATTGTTGTCACATCATTATTAGTACTTACTTGGCCTTGACCTTCTGCAGATGAGCTTGTAGTAGGCACAGAGAGCATTTTGAAAATTTTTATTACACAATATATTTTTAATTTTTTTAAAAATTTTAAAGACTGCAAAGACACTTCACAAGATGGTATGTTTTATATCTGCTGGCAAAAATACGACAACCTGCTGCCAAGTATGAATTCACAAATATGTATTACAACATTCTGTAGTTAAAATTAAAACAATGGGCTTTGTTAACAAGGGCTGTGATCGGATATGTGCATGAACGCCTTTCGTTTAAGGAATTATACTGCATATCACACCCTTTCCTGAAAAGATGAGAAACAAGCTAAAAGACGTTCCCTCATTTGCAGTGGATAAGCAGCACCTCCGATTAACTAACTGCCATGCAATGTACAACTAATCTTTCTAAAAAAGGATTTTCGCCAACAGATTTTACTCGCCAACTAAAAGCAAAATACTTTTTTACTCATAATATTATTCTCATACCGTGATCACTCAAGTTTGACAAACTCAACTGTCTGTGTCCAATTTGCAGCGAAGTGTAACAAAAAAGCTCTTCAGAGCCTTCCATCTTTTCAAACTAGATTTCTCTCGCCTGCCAGATGCTACTCTCTTGATTTTATATTCAGTTTTTGTTATGATAAATGCAATATTATGTGTACGTGATGTGATTCATATTGTACAACTTAACTACAATACAAAGCCAAAACACGTAATAATGAAATCTCAGGGATTATCATTCATTTTCATTACTATTACCATAATCATTATCGTTAAAGTAAATCTCACGAAATTAATTGATGTCAATGGACTAAGGATACAGGTATAAAGCTCTTTTTTACAGCACGTACAGTAAGTGTCTTTTTTATGAAATGTGTGTGACGCATCATGACGATTTTGCGTGTATACTATACTTGTACAGAACCCTACATTCTTAAAGTATCACGAGTGTGAAAAAATGTGAATGTGAAAGTTTGTGACGTACAAAAAAGAACCAAGCTGCACAAAAATAGTGATGCAGTTGCAGAACTGCATTCCGTGTTCATAGCATCGTATGCGTCTACGTCCGAAATTCTTTCTTGAGCGTAATTTTTATAGGTAACTGGCGCAAACAATTGGAAGGGTTATACGAATAAAAATCTTACCATTTGTACCTGCGGTGGCTCTTGCAGCTGCTGCCGCGGTTCGCTAAGGTTGACTGAATGTAAAATGGGCTCTGTCTCTACACTCTGTGAGTCATAACCAAAACAAAAACATCAGTGATTTTTAAGCCAACGCGTAAATCATACTGCTCGAGTAAACCTATTTGGTTTTTTGAAAATGCGTTACCCTTTTTGGTGTGAGGATTGGTACCATTGAATCCAAATCTGTCATAGGAAACTCTATACCTTTGGATTTCAAATCTTCATATAACTGAACAATACCGATGAGTTCAGGATGTCCCCTAAATGTATCTGCCCATGACTGAATCAAGCCCAAAACCTTTTCTTGTACTATAGTAGGGGGATCATTTTTTGGTCCTAAAAATTCACACGAACACAATTTATTAGTGTATCACTCAAACTTTTTCTGCACTACATAAGTATTAAAACACCATGTAGGATATTTTGTTAACTGTACGTTTGAGTACTCACCAATTAGTTTAACTAACTCCTGACCAAAGTCTTTTTGGCAAACGAGGATGTGAAATCTTTTCCCACAGTTTTTGACACACGTTTCAAGCACTGTCAAAGTGTACATTACAACAGTATAGTTTTTGCCAGCATTTTGCTGAAGTCGCTTCCTAACCGCTCGAACGGCATCCTTTGGGCCGTCTTCACTAGAATTTATCATGTCACATATTTCCATATTCAGCGCCCAGTTTTCGGAAGCAAGTGCTGCATCTGTTGCATGTTCTGAAATCACATAAAAAACAATTTACTCAAACTTTTATTAAAATTATAAAATTCCATTTAGTTTTTAAGTATTTTACCAATTTTCTGTCCAATAGGCGTTGCAAATGGATTTCCACCAAAAAACGACATGATCTCGTCCTTTGACGGCGCTTTAGCTAGTAGATTATCCATGATGGCGAAGAAAATGTAAAAATTTGTTAGACACTTCTACTTTTCCAAAATAATTTTTTCCAAGCAAACTATCGTTTATAAACTCCTCTGACAAACTGCACTTAAATTTGCAAACTATTCCACTAACAGGTTTTGTGTGCAGTCATTTCAATTTAGCACCTTTCTGTGAAGGCTGTCAGAGTCAGGAACTACAAAAAATAAAACAAAAAACATAACCAAGGGTCAAAAACGTCTTTAAATATTGCAACAAATACACAACTAAATGTTCATAATACTTATCAGTTCGAAAACATGCCACCAAACAAAAATCTCACATGCATTAATCCAATCGTCTGAAAACAAAATAAACTTATTTACCTGAAAGTTTACTGACTGACCGTATATTTTGTTTAACTTGTTTTAAAAAACTAATTACGACTGACTTCCCAAAAACTTCTTAAATAACAACTAAACAACTCAGGGAAGCTTTTCCAAACAAACACATTCCAAAGCCTTCTTCTTGTAGCCTTTTCCGAACCCAATGTCCTTTTCTCCAGTGTTTCCAGCAACTCCCTAGCGTCTTATCTTATAAAAACTCCTCAACCTGCAACAAACACAAACAAAACATACGTAAAATTACCAACTATTCTTTAAATATACACTTTTTAACCATTAAATTTATCCACAACAATAAAAAACCAACCCGGAGTGCAAATTAAATTTGATCTTCTGCACAAATCCCTATATTTCACCATAAAACATACTTTTAAAAAACTTGACTGTTCACAACCACAATACAATCAGATGGTCTAGTCTGCTCATCTGCTGCTATGTTTGTGTTTTTGTTGACGAAATAAACCATTTCAGGTTCACATTGTCAATGTCACTTCTAACATGACATGACTATTTGTTTTTAGATACATATCCAATACATTCACTCAACCTCTCCACCTGGAAACCATTTAGGCCTTGCACAGCTACTTACCATCTATGAAAACACCAAGGCCACAAAAGTTTTTTAGGGTACACAATATTACGGAGAGAGTAGTATGCTTATGTAATTATCCAATCCAGAAAATCAGATGACTCATTCAGTCACTCATCCTTTGATGATCGGACCAGAAGAACTCCTTCGCTTCTGCTATTTCCTTTTACAACTTTTTATGTTATGCACATATTTTTACCCTTCCACTATTCCTAAAACAGAAGAGCAGCGTGATAATAGAACACGTATGAACGTAAAAACCATGACATGCCATGACTGATTAAACTTATGGATGACTAAAGACCACAAACAGGTATTTTACACTATTTTTTATGTCCTTTTGTTATATTTTGCTGAAGAAAGAGTCACTGACTGATATTCAAACAAATTAAATTTATATTCAAACGTTTTATACGGGTTTTAGGGAAATTAACTAAATTTCATGTGGAATTTCACCTGTAATTAAATAATTTTATTATAATGATTTGCAAATAAAATGACTTACTGTGTATATTTTTGTCCCGATGTTCCACTTGAGTAAATTTTTTGTTGAAAACAATCACTCATTCACTAAACTGCTTTTTGTATATGATAAAACACTGGAAGAAAAACAGGTGCTAATGACTTTTATAATATTCTTATCTTTCAGACATCAGAATAGAATAGATCTAAACAGTATACCAGAGGCTTTTAAGATAAGTTAATTTATTCCACTGTGGTTGGGCTGGATAAACGAATAAATAAATGTAACGAAGATATAAGTTTTCTATCCAGAGTTGAACGTTAAAAGCCCTTCCCAGTTTGTAACGTAAAAATTCTAGTTCTCAGTCATCTGGAGGTAAATATACGTAAATAAATAAAAAATAGGTGAGCTAACGTATACTACGTGTGTTTACAGAATGTGTGAGTGTTATTGGAATTTTTATGTATGTCTCATTCTCTCCTTCTTGATATAAATATACCCGTTTGTAATATTCATATGGATATTTCTTGCTCATGGAATGGATATTTCATCCAAAACATTGAAGTACATATGCTGAAAGTGCATTTATATGCATATTATGTTCTCCGAATGTGAAGAAGTTAAAGAAATTTGTAAGGCCTAAATTTTGTATAAATAGTTGGTTAAAAAAAGGGCCTATAAAGGTTTTTAGAAAAAATAGGTAAGGTTGTGAGGTACACAAGGTGTTTTTGTTATGTATGTATGAGTTCATTTTACAATAGGTATTTTTATGCATGGAACTATAGGTTTGTGTATGAGAACGTCTCTCTAAAAGATTCATTTTTTATTTTACATAATATATTGGCGTGTGTATCGTGATGATGATACTAAGGTTTGTATCAGACTTGCACGTATGAGGTTCGTTATATCATTATCATCAGTTTTTTACCTTTCATTCATTCATTAGATTTTTTCTCATGCAGAGTTATGTAGGATAATATGTTATGGAAGTATGCAAGGAGTGTCCGGTCAATCTATAGTAAAGTGGAAGGAAGAAGCAGGAGATGAAAGGTGATAAATTGATAACGTGGTTAGCATATTATGTACCATTTAGCATTGTACAATGGAAAATATACCGGACTGACCAGAAAGATCATATCATGAGATGAAAGCAACGTTGTTGTATGAAATAAACTTTGGCTCTATATGCTTGGTAAATTGCGATTGGATTCTGGAAGCATATATATTTGCATACAGGCAGGATACGATGTAATGCAGACTTTTCTCTTTTTGTTACGGTTTATGAAATATGCAAATGCAAAAGTAAGTACATGCCTATAAGAATAAAATGGAGATTTAATGTAGGAAATGTTTCAATTGTATGAAATGCATATCCATATTAAAGCCTGAGATTGCAGGACATGCATGGGATGGGCAAAAGGCTTATTGCACAATGGAAAATATACCGGACTGACCAGAAAGATCATATCATGAGATGAAAGCAACGTTGTTGTATGAAATAAACTTTGGCTCTATGCTTGGTAAATTGCGATTGGATTCTGGAAGCATAGCATATATATTTGCATGCAGGCAGGATAGGATGTAATGCAGACTTTTCTCTTTTTGTTACGGTTTATGAAATATGCAAATGCAAAAATAAGTACATACCTAGAAGAATAAAATGGAGATTTAAGGAAGGAAATTTTTCAATTGTATAAAATGTATATCCATATTAAAGCCTGAGATTGCAGGATATGCATGGGATGGGCAAAAGGCTTAAAAATGATGCTATCATTATGTTTTATTTATTCAGTCTGACAAAACATTACAATTAGAAAGCTCAACGGAAGAGGAACAAAAATCATACATTAAGTTGAATAAAACAAAAGACAGAAAAAATAGAAAATTGCCTATGTACACATATAATGACGTACTATTACAAATGATGATAATGAGAGAAGTAACATTAAGTAGTGCGTAGTCGGATTGGAAAATGCATTGCTTGTTTCTAAATCTTCGTCTGGATACAAGTCCCACGCTGGATCTACTGGTATTTCCCGTAAACCTGAGGATGGAAGAAGAGAGTTTATCTTGGGGAAAGCAATATAATATTATGGAATATTGTATGCACAAATGAAAGTAACGTGTTTTACTTTGAATCCCAGATCCAACGTTGCAGAGATAACTTTTACAAGATCTAAAGTAAATTTTAAAGTAACTTTCCACTACAACTCCGTCCACGACGTGAGGATTCTTTTCACATGTTCTTTCTAACGATATAAGGGACGAATCTTCATGCATGTATACGTATTCCTTTCTTCTATTGGAGCAACCCATTCCAAATTGTAAAATTGTTATTAAGGCTTTATTATATAAAATATCTGGATTTTAGACATTTAAAATATATACATATTTTTCAATTACTTTATCATACAATATCCTTTACAAGAAACTTCACCATCAGTCACATTACTTGGATTGTGAACGCAATCAAGGCCACTCGTCATTGTGTCACAGCGATAACACATGCGAAGACCTATAGCATACAGAAAACAGGAAATAGCATGCAACACTTGGTATCAATAAGATATTTTTTGCTTGGATTCTTTTCTATCTTTATAATTTTGTATTCAAACCTTCTGACGTTCTTGCTAGCCCTACTATAATGAATATGACTAGACCCATCACAAGTTTTAAGCTATTATCTAATCTCCAGTGAGTAACCAGTTGCGTAGAATGTGCCATTATGCTCATCCAAAGCAATTAATTTCGTTACAGCACCTTTGTAATCCGTCTGTGGAACCGATGTTGCCTCAGCTTTTGTCCTTCCACTCATAATTTGTCTTCGTTTAATGAGCCCTACACACGAGCTAGTGAAGCACTGATTGACTGATGGTTTTCACAGTGTGTCAGGGAAATATGTACTTAAAGAATATACTGACGATATGCATAGAACTCTTTGCACTTCACGGTTTCATGAAATTAACCAGAAGCTTTATGCTACATTATGGGATGATACTTCAGAAATTTTTCGTCTTTCTTTAAAAACTGCACTTAGCCAAAATGGAAGAAGAGATCGAAACCATGCGTGCGTATTTTCTTGTGATGATGACTATAGCCGACAGCAACTGAGAAAATACTTGTTCAAATTCCCTTTTCTAACTTATTTCAAAGACCACAACAGTGATCGAAATCATATAGGCTCTTAATGCATATAAACCTACCCACCCAGTAGCCAATTCGGTTTTTTCATGACTGATTCAGTGATTCACTGAGTGATGTTGTGTTGTGGTTTGGAGTATATGAAAAATATGGGATGGTGCATGTACAATCATGTATATATGATCTTTAGTCAATGAAGCTTTTTCGTTGTATTTTTAGCTTTTCAAGTACACTGGCTTTGGGCCAACAGATTTCCATGTTCACATGATGCTACTTGCAGCATTTTCGAACTATACAGTATATAGACACACATTTGAACTGCTCGAAAGCTTCTATATACAAGTGTATGAGGAGCTACGCTGTAAGCAAAAACTTGTTGAGTTGTTAAACAGACAGTTTTATTTTGAGTATTAAACATACAAATACCAAAATCTCAATGTGCCATGCAAAGAGATTTTGCGATGAACAACGATAGTCTTTGTATAGTAACAAGAAATATAAGATTTTAAAGGGCAAATGACAAGTTTATCTATTGTCAATATCCTTCACGGTCCTCTAAGCTTCAATAAGAGAAAACAACTAGCATAGAAAAAGGTAACGCGATAGCTAGCTGCATAAACAATTAAGCATTTTTATAGATAATACGATTTATTTTAGAAAGAGCAAATTAAGTTCATCAGTCAAGCTTGGCTGGAAGATTGAATTTCCATCCATAAGTCACATATTTAGGCACATAGTCCGGCTGTGGTGGCGCAATGTTGTCTATCACAGTATTAGTGATATTTTCAACAATTGTATCCGGTTTTTCAGGATCCAATTTGAAGTTGTATGAATCTTGATATCTGGGATGAGCTGAAAAAAGATTGCATACCATCCATTTATATTTACATATCAAAACTGAAATCTACTAATTATTCCTGGATTAATTTAGTCGTAGTAAAATGCTCACGCAAATCAGGATATCCATTGGGAGTAAAAAGTGGTGGAGCAGATGGAGCTGCCGCTTCCTCCGCTTTCAAAGCTTCGAATCTCATTCGAAGCGGTACACTTCCAATTGTAATAGGAAAGGACTGTTTCAAATTTAAAGCGACTCCTGATACATGTGCTTCCACCTTAAAGCATCGATGATTATAATTATGGATCTTATGAAACCTTCCGCGTGAAAATTGTGTTTGGGGAAAATATAATAATAGTTGTAATAAATTATGCATACCTTAAAAACATACTGCACGTCAATTATTCTGCATCCTCCTAACTTTGTCGGAGGTATAGGAGGAATAACCAGGTTATCAACACGCCAAATATCACTATCCCCTGGATCAACCCCTTGTCCTCGTTTGACATCTTTGATAATGGGTTTAAACGCTTGCTTTTTGCTGCCTTGTGCAAAAAATGTAGCTTCCTACAAAAATATGAACAAATCTATGAATATTTAATATTTGCCTATACGTATTACGTACTCCAACTCCATAATTAAGATTCAAATCGATTATTTTAATTTTTTAAAGTATTGAATCTTTTTATAACCTGAACTAGTTCTGCAGATATATCAGTAATTGTGCGAGTACTCAAGTTGTTGATTTCCACCTCCAGTGGAATTATCTCTCCAGATACATAACCTTTAGTTTTAAGCCTTATATTCATTGT
The DNA here is from genome assembly GCA_027744375.1 of Orchesellides sinensis. Classification (NCBI taxonomy): domain Eukaryota; kingdom Metazoa; phylum Arthropoda; class Collembola; order Entomobryomorpha; family Orchesellidae; genus Orchesellides; species Orchesellides sinensis. The sequence goes on along the minus strand of JAHZNG010001856.1, from coordinate 1,915 downwards.
TAGTGGACCACTGGCACAGCACAGGCAACAAAATGTTTTGGACGTTTTCCATTCACCGGGTTGAGCCGCTTCAGGATCGTTATTCAAATCCACAACGGAATTAACCGTAATGCATTGCTTTGCGTTGTAATCAAACTTCCAGGATCGTTTCACATTAGCTTCCAATGCATACTCAACTTTGCCATATTGGCCAACATAGCTGGAAGGCAGGTTCATCGGAGGGAGCTGGAAGGCAAATGGGTACGACGATTCTCCAGGTGGGATCATCGTGTCACTTCGTCCATCCCCTGCTAAGTAGCTTTTAAATTCAAAAAAACTATCTGAGTCGTCAAAAGACTTTGTGACTTTTTGCTGAGTCTTGTTGTCACCGGTTCCAGTTGACTCGGTGTGCTCTTCTGTCCAATGCACAGTTGCTTTACCCTCAAACTTTAGTTTCAAGCCTGGAACCAATATGCATGCATTACACATTTAATGTAAAATAATATTTATGCAGAAATAAGAAATGCTTTTCATTTTTACATAAATACCCTGTGTTTTCTTCTCGCTGTTTGCTCTTATCAAAACCCTTCCGGAGACCATTTGACCAGGGAAGTAACTCATGGACGGATTGTCCAAAAGAATAGAAAATTGATCCAGAGGCATTGTTGCTGAATGCGAATATATTTGTATCCGCTATAATAAATTTTTAGAGCTAATAAGCTATTAATATGCTCTTCAGTTCAAAGCGTGCAATTCTATAAGCAAAGTATCCTGTAAATGAGTATCCTCTTTCGTATACCTCCAGTAACTTCCTTGGTTGCTTGCCAAACAGGAGAAAGTTCCAATATTCGCACAGTGAAATTACTACTACAATAGCTCTGTTAGAATATTTTACTACCTATGACCTATGTAGGCGTTTCCAAAGGAAGTTAATATTTTACGACCAACTGAATATAACTATGCAGCTGCAATCTATTTATTTAGCTACTTTATAAATAGAGCTGCACTGCACTAATTGCAGGCAATCTATGCAGTACACGCGATATACGCCTATACATATGTATATTATCTCTTCAAAACAAAAATATTTACGTGAGCAGAACTTATTGGAGTTCCCAACACATTCATTTCCAAGTTACGGAAATATTGCTCCTACTTTCCATACATACTACTGTTACTAGATTATATACATTCCCATCCCATGTCATTCTTTTGCTATTCTTGATGATGATCTGTTCACATACCTAGTTTATGTACCTTTATACGAGTACAATTCTTAAGCACACCATTGCTAGTTTTTTACATTCATATATTCAACAACTAATCTAAGTATTCGTGATTTTTTACTACGGCAGGAATCCTTCATGAGTCTAATAAAATAATGAAACACGTGTATGCAGATGTGGTACCAATGAGCATACAAATGTATGTATACATATGTGGGTGTTTTGGATGCAATATTAAGATTAAAAAACACTACCACCATAATATTACACAGCTATATAGCCATTCTTGTAGGTATAGATTCTTGTGTTTTAACTTCAACATAAACTACATCCCAGTTAGAAAATACTTAAACGCAGCTATTAAACAACTTTAGGAATTCATATACTGAGATAATTATCTTGAGATACAGTAAAGCTCCTTATTTCATTACGGTTGATACAGAATGTGGGCTCATAGGCATGCCTTACATTGGCTACTTAGCTAAGGTGCGACAAATGAATAATAAGATTAGGGAAGATTACATTAAAGTTTGATTTGATGTCGCATAATATGTAAATTACGTAAATGACTAAATGACTAACAGCTTTTTATTGAAAATTCCTGGATGCCTACTGCATTTTTACTAAAATGACAAATTGAACCGTTCACCCTCGATTAACAAATACAAAATGCTCGATTACATGTTCAAAATACACAAAATGGAGTTTGA
>JAHZNG010001855.1:0-12602 GCA_027744375.1 Orchesellides sinensis | reverse complement strand
TTGTGTATGATGCATCACTAGTAAAAAGATATTGGTTTTGTGTGTGTAAAAGTAAGTGAACACCAGTTAGCAAAAGTACTATACAAGGTTATTATAAAGCAAGGGTGAAGTCTCAACATCAGGTATGACTATATAAGATTGAATGCATAATAATAGATATACGTATAGCCATGGGATAAGATGTCTAGTAATTTCAAGCATTATTATTTGTATTTGTGAATCTATGAAAAGTAATGATACGATCAAAAATTCGAAATTTTGTAAAATAAAATTCATTGGCCAACTATTGCACACGGTATGGAATAAGAATGGGTAAGAGTTACTCTGTTGTGTATAATAAGGATGAATGCACCATAATTTATATGTAATACATATATAAGCTGAATACCAAGTAAGTGTCGCTAGTGAATAAGAGTTAAGGAATGGAGATAGATACGTATACTAGAATAATGTTAGAAGGATAAGATGGTTATACCTAAGTGAGTCATTTTGATATGGGCTACATTTTATGTGAGTGTAGTGTATTCGTTTTATATACATGTACAATAAGGGAGCACCTGTAAACCAAAAAAGCACTATATGATAAGCATGGTTGAATAGAGATACTTTTATATGTATAGTAATAAGGATGGATGCATTATACGTTATATATAAGCTAAATAACAATTCAGCACCATTATGCATGCAAGAAGAGAGGGCGAATGAATGTAGATAGATACGTATATCCTTAGAAAAGAAATAATGCTGGACTAAGATTGCATGCATGAAATTTTAATTTGAATGATACGATCAAAATTCCAAATTTTGTAAATAAATAATTGGCTGATGATTGGCTTTTAAAAAACTTCTTGTATTTCTATTTAATGCATAATACTTTAACCCGTCACAGTTTTGTTAGCATACAATGAAGGCAAACGTTTTAAATGTACTTTAGCAAAGATTTACACAGCAACATTAAAAGGCATGCCATTTTCATATTAAATGAATACATGTTATCTCATACAGTTCGTGACAAATCGGAATATGCATACACATCTTTTAATTCCCTATAATTGCTAAGGTACCTAACTTTTCCTTTCTTCTCCATGAGTCATCTCCTACGACTCGTATCTCTTCATCTAATTCCAGGTTTGTCATTTGTGTGTTTCATTTTTTATCAAGTGCATTCTTATTCAAATAAGTGAAACAATGAAAGTTTTTAAATTACTTTTAGCCAGTTCCATTCTCTGGAACCTGGCTTATGCCTGTGATCATTTACTTGCATGTTCAAGCTGTTTGAATACACCAGGCTGTTCCTTTTTTAGTACGGTTTCAGGGGATTTGTGTGAAAAGAAAAATGCAAGAATTAAAGGGGTGAGATATAAGGCTGTTCGGTTGAGTCAGTGTGAAATGCACGCAACAATTACTAGCACTTCCGTCGTTACAGTGAAACCAGACGTCCAGTTTCAGAAACCGACAACAAACAACCCTTTTTTCTACCCAGGAATTAATGCACCAATTGCCCCTCCAATTGTGGAAAAGCCATTTAAATTACCAGTTCCCCCTTCTCAAACAGGCATTCCAACTAAAGAGCCCGATGCTTTGCCTGTCACCGTTTTGGAGGAAACACTCACGCCGTCAACCCCTCTACCTAAGCCAACCAGCACTAAATATGAAATTAATTATGGAGGAAAGAGTGGAGGAAATTAATGGAATAACCGGTAGACCAATTACCCCTTCTCAATCAAACATTCCAGTTAAAGAGGCAGATGCAATGATTGTCATTATTGAAGAGGCAATTAAATCGACAGCTAGACCATTAACTTCTCCGACAAAACCGTCAAATGATAAGTCAGATGTATTGAATTCTGCCAAAGCTGAAGAATTGGGCTCCAAAAAGCCAACCAATATTCATGATAACTCAATTGTGGGGGTACTTCCAGTTAAAGGAAGAAATACAGACAGCTTATTAACGGTAAGAAGGTTTCATCTCTTTTTAAATCGTAATTAACAACAAAATATTGAATAATTGAATTGATAATGTAGAATGGAGATAAACAATCCCACACGCAACCAGGCAATGAGGAAATGACAACAGTTATGCCTTCAATAACTATGACAGCTGAAGAATGGGAATCGGTAAAAAGCTTTATGTGATTAACTTATAAAGTTAACCGTGAAAATAATCATTCTTTTTCTCATTATTGTATAGGAGATATCCCCTATCAATGAAGATGTGGCGACAGATGAACAATCCCACACGCAAGCAAGCAATGAGGAAATGACAACACCTTTAATCATGCCGGATGGAGAAGGGGAATCAGACTATTTGGTAAATGTTTTATGTAATAATAATTACAAAGTGCACCGTGAGAATATCCATTCATATTGCATGATTGTATAGGCGGGGACTACAGCACCAATTCCTAATATGACAGATGAGCAATCTCGCACGCAACCAAGTAATAGAGACATTTTACATTCTACCCCTATGCCAGCAGAGGATTCTGACTTAATGGTAAACGAATCTCATAAAAAATACCATAAAAACTTCCCCTCCTTTCTCACATCTTTATTTTTTCTCAGTCAATTGATTCATCTGCACGCGAGCAAGTTCCTGACACGACAGATTGGCTAACTATTGATGGGAACCCAAAAATAAATGAAACAGAAGTTTTCAGAAAACAATTATTGCTTTTTAACACGAGTGGACTCTTTCAACACTTCATGCCTGTTTTAAATGGGACCTATTCTTTGGATTGCCAAGTAATACAAATAATGACCATTTTTAATGCTTTATTGTATGAGTATATTACATTTGCTTTTATTCATATATGCTCTCATAGAAATTCAATAGTATCCCTCTTAAAGTGGAACTCAGCTCATGCAGATTAGACTTTCTCGTTAAAAAAATGAATGGCACACACCCTGACAGAATGCGAGGAATGGTAAATGAAAATCCAATGCTCAAAGCCGGACTTGTGTGTGCTAAACTGCGCAAAGAACGACAGTATTGCAAGCAACAAAAGGAAATGGCCTTGTGCAAGGTCGAATGGAATAGTATTGGAGCCATGCTATATGCTCTTGCCATTGTCATGTATGTATTTGCATGCGTACTATGGATATTGGGATTAGATTCATGTAATGAATAATGAAAATGTAAACAATTTATTGTAAAAGTGCTCATGTATATATATGTTATGGTGAAGCACAGTTGAAACCGTTTGTTGATTACATAACTGATAAAATTGAGTTTTTTTGTCTATTTTGTTGTTAAGACATGACTATATATCACCTAAGAGAAGTATAATAATAATAACACCTCACCCCATTGAGATATGTTTTTAACAGGTAGCATTTTTTTCGATTTTTAAATTAAAAAGTTCCTAAAAATCAAAGAAAGAATATTGTACACTCCTACTTTTTTCTTCAACTAATACAGTGTATGGACTCCTATATAAGTACTGAATAAACATAATGCACTAATAGTCACCAATAGTAGCTGAAAATATGAAAGGCATGTGGACTACCATACTTACACTTGGCAGTATATGGGAAACTGTAAGCAAATATTGCTGATTTAACAATCGCATCACTTTCGCAATCTATGTAAGTGTTTAAAAGTATTGTTATTAAACTAGCTACATGGTTTTTATGTAGGTGATATACATGTGAGCCTAACAAGTTGTAACATATCAGAGCGTGATAGGTAGCTTTCGCACACGGGGTTTACTCCATGTTTTCTACACACGTTAATATGTTTTCAAACTTGTGAAATGCGCCTTCAGTTTTTGCAACCTATGTATGAGATTAAAAGTATTACTATTAAACTAGCTACATGCTTTTTATATGGGTGATATGCATGTGAGCCTAACAAGTTGTAACATAACAGAGCGTGGTAGGTAGCTTTCGCACACGGGGTTTACTCCATGTTTTCTACACACGTTAATATGTTTTCAAACTTGTGAAATGCGCCTTCAGTTTTTGCAACCTATGTATGTTTTTATGCAGGTGATATACACGCGAGCCTAACAAGTTGTAACATAACAGAGCGTGGTAGGTAGCTTTCGCACACGGGGTTTACTCCATGTTTTCTACACACGTTGATATGTTTTCAAACTTGTGAAAAGCGCCTTGAGTTTCACAAACTACGTATGTGCTTAAAAGTATTATTGAATTAGCTACATGCCACAAGTCGCAACAGAAAACTGGGAGGTACACGCGGGATTAAGAGTTAGTTATAAAAGCCTTTGGTTTTTGCAAACTACATGCGTACATGCATAATAAAATTAGTATACAAGCTGCATACTGCTACACTTATGAGTAAGAATAATTATGAAGATGATGAGATGTGTAACAGGTTGTGGATCTGAGCATGGAAGGCATGCACGGGGTTAAGACCGTTAACATACTATAGTCCATTTCCAGTTTCGCAAACTACGTATGTGCTTAAAAGTAGTAGTATTAAATTAGCTACTTGCAACAAGTCTGTACGAGAACAGAGCGTTTGGAAGGTGCACACGGGTTTAAGAAGTAGTTATAAAAGCCTTTGGGTTTTTGCAAACTACATGCATACATACATAATAAAATTACTATACAAGCTGCATACTGCTACATTTGTGAATAAGAATAATTATGCAGATGTGCAACAGGTTGCGGAACTGCACATGGAATGTACTCACGAGATTAGGACCGTTAACATACCATAGTTCATACTCAAGCTTGCAAAAAATATTTGGTTTTAAGTCTACAAAGTAGTTAAGTTTGGTGTTAGTTGAACTACTACATATATAATTCAATATTTACAAGCTTACCAGTCCTTTGGCTGATGGTTCTTTCTGATACTGCTGATGATGATGAGCAGAAAATATAAGATGAGGATCTTGCGAGAAGTAATTTGTAAATAGTTCCGGTCTTAGAACTGGTATTTCAAGGAAATAATAAGAATTTACTGAAAAACTACACAGTTACAGATCACAGTATGTGAGCAATTAATGGTTCCTCTTTTATCTTTGTTTATTTTCTTGTTGTTTGCACAAAAACTGCCGCTGATGATATCGATGACAGTGATGATGAATAGCAAAAGAGGTTAAGTAGAAGATGTCTGAGGGTGGTCTCAAGTTGAACAGCACTGTAGTGTAGTTTTACCAGTGAAGAAGAAAGTTCCAAAACGGTGCAATGCAACTAGTGGTTGTTTGCTGAGTTGTGGAATTAAATAGATGATAGATTATTTGGTGTCAAAAAGTTACAATGTCACTTATAATGATAAACGACACTTAAGTAAAGTAGAAAAGTAATTTTAGCCCGACTCGCAACAGGTGAAAAAAATTCTTTTGAATAAATGAGCACTGGAGTGATGGTAGGGATTTTTAATTTGTAGTCTTTTAAATTTTAAATAGTTGACCAAAACATTTTTCCAGTTCGGGTATCCAAAGGACTTCAAAGTAAACCAAAAACGATGCTTCTTCATCAGGAGCAGAAATTAAAGTGGCTTGAAAAATGGCTCTGCAAAATGACGCTGAGTTTAAAGTTGGCGTGGGGTGAGCACACATTGATAGGTATTGATATGAAACCTCCAAATTGTCCTCTCATTTGACAATGACAATTCAACGGAAAAAACAAAACGCATTCCAATACACACACACTAAAACCCTGAAGCAATATCATTGCAGTGCTCTTCCTGCTTTTGTTTGCTCTAAATATACTACCCGTAAGCGGAGGAGTGACTACTAGTTGAGTTCTTATATATATATAGCAGCATCACAACGGTTTACTGCTATGATTTTAGCATTGACATTTTAGCTTCCCAGCAGACTCCGCTCCTTGTACGGATAGTTTGCTCAGAAAGACAGTGTAGGTGACAATACTTTCTTGGCTTTTCATGCAATTCCTTGTTCCGCTTCAAATTATTAAGGGATAGGTACTTTTCCTCTTATGCTTGACATATACAAATATAGCAAGAAGAAGCTATGACATAAAGCTACATAGCATATAATAATGTATTGGTGTGTAATACTGCATTTCATTTTATAAAAAGTAAACCTGCATTGCTAGTTGTTTGTTTTTGTTGTAGTTAAATTAATATTTTTTGAACCAAATTGACATTTATTGATCAAAGAGTGAATATTTAGCACCACTGTTACCTCAATTACGCTTTGTTGGATATGAGTGTTCAAGTGGGGGTGAATTTGGTGGAAGTTGGGGCTAGGGAAGGGGAGGAAACTGAAGTAGAGTCCTGGTCGTCGGATTTGGGGACTGCTACAGAGGTGGAAGTGGACCCTGAAAGAGAGGAGATTGAAATGCCTCTTAGGAGGAAACAGAGAAAGAAAAAGCCCCAAAGATACTGCAAAAATCGGAAAAGAAGGAGGGTGGTGGGCTCGAGATTTCCTGCTTTTGGGAATGCAGTGGAGGAAAGTATCCTTAATATTGTGGAGGAAAGTATCCGTGAGAATACGGAGGAGCCTACGCAAGCGAATGGGGAGGAATCAAGGGAAGAGGTGGAGGGTGGTGTTTATGAGATAATTTTTGAGGATGAGGTGCGAGTTGAGGGGGAATCAATGGGGGTGGGAGAGATGGTTCCCACTTTAGAAGAGATAATTGATGAGAGTGTAACTTTGGAAGTGGAGGTTTTACCTGAAAGAGAATTTTTGGATTGGATTTTGGAAGGTGGGTTAATAGACATCAATTCAACAATGGAAGTGGAGGAAGGAGCTGCTGGTGGTGTTGTAGACTTAGAAGCTGTGGAAGGAGCTGAAGCTGATTATTTATTGGAGGTCGCTGATGAAGTTGCTAATGGTGGTGGAGTGGGGTGTGAGTCTGAGGATTCTGTGTCAGGACCTGGTGAAGAAGTGGCTGTGGCTAGAGGGATTGAGTTGGAGTCTAAGAATTCTGTGTCAGAGCCTGCCGAAGATGAGGCTGTGGGTTGTGGAGTTGAGATCGGGGGTAAGGAGTCAGCAAAAATGAGAAGGAAGAGGCGGAACAAGGAGAAAAGGCAAAAAGGGTTGAGCAAGGAAATGATGGAAGACTGGAGACAGAGAAGAAAAGAGAAGCGGAAGGAGAAGAAGAAGGCGGATCGGGAGAGACGAACCTCAAGCCAGCCTGCTTCTGCTGGATCACTTTCACTTCTCGATCTTGTAGACAGAGATTTGGTATGTAATTATTCTTTTATGATAATTTTTCTCAATGTATCATATTCAATACACATTATTCAATATATTTATTTGTTGTTAAAGTATTTTTTAATATTTTTTACAGAATAAGAAGGAAAAACACCGAAGGAAAGAACTCAAAAAGCAAAGAGAGAAGGTATATTTTGTCAGTTTTAAAAAATTAAGTGAATTAAAATGATTATTTTATTAGTTTTTTAAATATCTTTTTCTTTCACAGGGTATGGGATGGATGGCCACAACCTGGGACGCCATAAAAGTTCTCCAGGAAGAGAAACCGCAGATGAATAAAAAGTGGAGGCGTGAGCACCCAAAGGAGTGGGAACAGACAAAAAAGGAAACTCGCTTGTTGATGGAGCAACAAAAATATCATGCACCCCTCCATCCAACAGATAAAGAGATTGTTTCCCGTATGAAAACAAACAATCCCTTATGTTTCCGAAAAAATGGAAAGAGGGGATGCAAGTAAATGGACAACCAATCGCGATTCAACCGTATGGAAAAACATGTACGATGCCGCCTTTGGTGAACTCATTGAGGAAAGGAGAAATCTGTTCCCCGGTGCTGAATTTGAGAGAAATAAAAGCAGAGATAGACACAAGACTGAAAAATCCATCGATCAACTCATGAACAAATATTTTTAAATAGTGTTTTTTGTATATCAAACTTAAGTAAACTTGTTTAGTTTTTACCCTTACTTTCAACAAAAGTGTTACTTAAAGAATGCACGTGCGTGTGAGCTGCATATGATTACGATGAGGGTTGCGGTTATGACCTTCACTTGTAGGACAGGGTAGTTCTGTTTTGCTTTATCTGATTTTTAAAAAATCAGTGGGCCTCCAACTCCATGGAGGAGTTTATTTTTTTGGTACAATCCCGTGCCCCCTTCTATACTACTTCTCTTAGAAAATGTTGTATTTTTAAAATGCATTTTGATATGCTCATTCCAGCGGGAGATTGAAGAATACTTAAGAAAGGTTTCTGCCATCCCCGTATAAACATGATGCTTGACTTCATTGAAAAATTTTTGTTGTTCATGATTCAATGTAATATGAGATATATTTTGCGAAACAACATTATCCTCATTTGTCGTTGTTTTAAGTGCCTTTTTAAATACTTTCGGTAAAAGCCTAGTGGTTATGTAAACGCCTTATACCTAGTCAACCAAGGTTCGAAATTTAGATCACACGCCCTTTTTCCTAATTTTTTTTCCATCCTCACACTTTCTTCTTCAAAGCATTACTGACATATGGAACAAGAAAGCGAGCCTATAATATAATTTTTTGCTTGCACATGACTGCATGAATAAAGTGAATTATAAAGCTGGCATATCACCCTGCATCATCGTTCTGACACTACTTTCTTCTTTTGCAGCATTTTGCCGAGCGTCTTGAATTCACCCAAGCGGAATATCATCTCTGTACTGCATACAGAAATGTTTCAAGAAATGAGTTTTCGAGGTATTATGGTTGCATTCTTGTAAGATGAATAAACATTTTGATTCGGGTGATAAGAATTTTGTTATGACAATATTTTATCGTTTAAATACATGTGTACTTAGCTAGTTTGGTTAAGTGTAAAAATATGCGTCCGTAATATAATATTGACTGCAAATTAACCTTCTCATTACTTGTAAAGGAAAATGTATATGAGCTTGGAAGATTGCACGAGACTTGATTTTATTTTTAACAATTTGTTTTGTTGTATCTTGAAATAGATTTTATATGAATTTTCTGTAATAAAGTATGCATAATATCTTTTTATGTGTATTTTGTAGTTATATTGTGTCTAGATATGTAATGGTGAATATCTCATATGATAACTAGTATCTAGGCTAGGCTTTACTTGTATATCTTTATGTTTATACTTCGGGAAGTTAAAACACGAGCGAAATGCCGGCTATTTCAAAGGTCCCCTTCTCATGAGCTGTTTCTGCATTTTTGCGATCCGCCGGTAATATTATACATGGTTCTATATAGGTTAATTAGTGTTTTTTGTTTTAGGCTTTTTTATAATTTTCAAAGAAAAATTTGTATGGAACTGGGACCAGAGTTCGCTTTGACCAGCCTGATTGCCATTCAGAGGAAGAAAGGTAAGTATATATCTATATTAATGTTTTCAATATTAAAACACTTCTTTCTATTCACCTCCATACATTCACAAACTACCGGTAGTACCAATACTTCTCTTTTCCTGTTTTGAATTGTTGTTCATAACATTTCATTGATGTAATCAGAATTTTTTATTTTCAGTTACCCTTACTCCAGGAATGTCATGGAAAACCATTCACAATAGGAAGCGAGATGAACTGGCACTAACAGTTGTTTGTGAATGTGTGAAGGTGAAGTGTTTTGGCAGCAGAGGTTGCCCTAATTTGGGCAGTTATATTGAGCCCCGTCTGGATTGCCAGTGTGCCAACCTCTTCATTAGCCAGGACCGGCCTTTAAAGGGGTTGGGTGTTTATAACACCCAATATGGGTTATGGCGTTTTTGCCAAAGAAGAACTGCCTCCCGGATATCTGCACGACTACCAAATACCGGTTGCGGCAGCAGATGCAAATGCTATGAAGATGGAGGAACAGAGTGCTGGTGAAGGTGTGGTAGTGGCAGAGATGACAGAAAGAGATTTCGAGGGGATAAAGGATGAGGTTGGGGTCGAAGTTGCTGTGACAGAGGCGGTTGGATGTGCAGAAGGAGGAGGAGAGGACGTGGCATGTGGATCTGCTGGAGTGGAGCCAGAAGAGCCAGTATCTGATGCAAAGACAGAGGTGCTTGAGGAAACGCTGGAGGAAAACGTCCCCAAAGTACCAAAGCGGTACAGAAATACCGCCTGAGGCAACCTTTCATGCCAATGGATTGGTTGTGAACTGACGCTTACGTCTGCTCGACTGAGCGACCACATCCTGCGACATACTGAAAGAAAGCCGTACTAATGCAACCTGTGTGAGCACTGAGTGCAAATTTGCACAAAAAACTCTTTTTTTCTCCTCACTTGTGTTTGTTTTTTTCTCCGTTTGTTTTTCCACTCGTCCGTTTGTCTTTCCACTCGTCAGTCTGTCTTATGCGTCTCACAGTATGCAGTCAGTCGGTCTTATTCGTCGGTCTGTGTCATTCGCGTGTCTGTCTCATGATGCCACCACAACCATTAACCCGGACTTTCTTGTACTGACCTTTCTGATGCTATTGGTGCCAGCAAATGTGCTGGTGGTAAACGTGGGTTCTTCCAGATTACTTTAATGCGTGCTTTCTTTATTAGGAAGATGTAGTTGATCACATAAATGAGTGGAACAAGTACAGTTACCAATTAGTGATGTGTTGAAAGTTGAAATGGTTACCCATAATTTTATATATTTAACAATCTTTTTTTCAACTGTGTTTCACACCGGGATTCTCGCGCTTCAATTGGGGGTTCCAGCTGTTACCGTCTTTAATACACTTTACGTTCCCATTCCATTCCTTGACATAAAATAGACCGTCAAGTATAGAGGTTTCATTCACCAAAAATTTGGGTATACGTAAAAAAGTATGGAAATATGAGTGTTTTATCTGTAAAAAAAATTGCTTAGGTGGTTGTTTTACTCTTAATGGGACTTAATACACCCCTACATACTAATAATGCTCACTGTCATACATAAAAGTAAAGTTATGATTTATTTCTATGTATTTTTGTAATAAGTGGCAGGTATACATTTTGTTTGTAAGCAAATTAGCTCCATTAAGCTTTGTTTTGAAATTAGAAAGTGAATTTTAAAACAATAATCACATAAAAACATAATTTTGTGTATTTGCGCATTTATTTATGCATTATACGTCATATGCATATAAAACAGGACACCTGAACAGCGTCATAAGGACCTGTAGAAGCGTAACGCTTGATTGCTGATGGGCCAACCATCAATGATATATACTACTCCAACTATATACTCTCTCGATAAAGAGACCTAAATCTTGAAAAAACACCTTCCTTCTCTAGAATTTTTTATCATAAGACAGTCGTAATGACATTCACATTTCCCCTACCGAATGTAATATTTTCTGTTTGAAAATCCGTAATTAAAAAACGCATGAAAATCGTTGGGTAATAAGCATAATAAATATTTGTTTAGTTGGTCTTTTATATTTACCCACATAATATATAAACAGACAGACCCACATGATGATTAGCCGAATTCTTTAGTATGCTCCTATTTCTAAATGTCTATTTTCTCAGATGTTTAAACGGAAAGGTTGGAAGTAGTTGTTATATATGTATATAAATATATTTGAAGACTTTATACACATAAAACATATTTTAAACTGAACATATTTTTATGGAAAAAATAGTCCTCAGAAGTGACAAAGGGTCGCTGTATTTTTTATACGATCCGGTGAAGGGATCTAAAAAGGGTATATGGAAATAAATCCTGAAAAACTTACTTCAAGAAGGATTTATTTTTTGTCACCCACCAGAACCAAATATTAAAATCAGATTTATTCATGCTTATGTGTTTATTGATACGACAAGAGTTCAAAAATTAAATATTTTGGAAATGAGGGTAGGAAACAATTTCTTGAATGATCTTCAATATTCCTTCAAGAAAACCCTTGACCAATAATTGTCACTTTTTATTAGTATTTATGCATTTTAGGGGTAAGAAAGTACCTAAAGGAACTTAAAAAGTAAGAGTGTTTTAGTGGTGTACTTTACCGTTTTGGAAATGTTTTAGTATGTAAGGGTAATTTAGCATGTAAAAATGGGACGTAAGAAGTGTATTAGAATTCACGAGTCGATTTTAAAAAGGGGGCGAACTCCATCGCAAGCTTTTATAATAGGACTTATGATCAGACACCTGCAGTCCGTCTTGGTCCGGTTAAATTTTATAAAACCAAAGATGTCATAAACACATAGACGTGCCAAGACTGAAATGAAAAAAAACATGTTTAACAGCGTCAAATGATGAGGACACCAATGGTCTGAGGATGGTCTAGCAAATCTTCATACATTATTTATCATCTAACACATTGAATACTTTAGTTTTAACCTTTGTTTGTTTCACATTGCCTACCTACTTTTCTTCCTTATTTCAAGTGTTTTAGTTATAGTTATAACTGTATATTCACTAAACCATGAAGGATGAGGTTTTGCCTGTCATTGTGAACTATTCATGTATTTCCGATTTATATTTTATACATATTTATGAAATTCCTATTTATATCCATTATAAAAACCATAAAATGAAGCTGTAAATACGTCTGTTGCCAATGTATAGGCTAAAAAACTGAATACTGTAGTTTTTACATTGTCACAGCTATGGTTGTCCTAGATTTTTTTTAAATTTTGAATACATGACAAGTATATATATTTATGACATCTTCGGTTTTTTAAAAATGGTAGTTTAGTTGCTTCAATGCAGATGTTAGAAATTTTAAAAATTATCTTGGCTACTACAAATATATTAAAGTTCACCCCCTTTTTAA
>JAHZNG010001854.1:0-17921 GCA_027744375.1 Orchesellides sinensis | reverse complement strand
ACGGACATGGTAATCACATAAAGCATCTTCAGCTTCGCTTTCGCTGCTTAATAATGAAATGCAGAGGAAAAGGGTTTGAAGAGAATGAAGAAGCCGTAATAAAATAAAAGATAATTTTATCCATAAAAGAGATGGAAAAAGAGTTTTTGTCGGGACGACTGATACTCGTAAGATAATATCTGCTCAAGGGCGAATACACGACATAATCAGGCGTGTAATATAAAAACTTCTCTACTTCCAATTTCCATTCATATCATCTCAAATTGTATGTCCCTCATTTTCTTGTGAAGAAGCACAAGAATCCAAAAATTTGGTGTTATGTTACAGCCACTAAATTCAGCCATTCTTCTGCTATTTCCCCTTCTTATTTCTTACTCTGAGTAAAATGTCAGCACAGAAAATGTTGAACTTGACTCAAAAGAAAGGGAAAATGGGAAACCCTTTCTTTTTCCTAACAACATTTTCTAGGTTGACAGACAGACAGGCTGAATAAAATGGTTGTGAATTAAGATTCCATTTTTTATACTGGCTCTTCTGTCAAGTTGACAAGGATTTAGGATCTTTTTAAAAGCACATGGCTTTTGGTTACAGGTAAAAAATATCTAAATAAATTGTTCTTGTTAACATTGAGACAGACAGAGGTCCCGACAAAAGGCTTGTATTTATTTAAAGGAATTTCACGGATTATTTTTATTTACCGTTGAGCAGGACTCTCCACTCTGATTTCCTTAACAAAATGCTCGATTCCTCCAGGACAACCTTTTGGCTCCAATAATATTCCTAAAGGCTCATCGGCAGGTTTAATAATTTGTAACAGTTGAAATCTCTTCTTTTTGTTTCCCGCACCTTGTGTGGGAGGTGGGGGTGGTGGTACTCCAGTATTATTATTACCCATCATTAGGTAAGGCGATGGGCTGTTGGCATTGCTGGCATACATTCTAAAAATCTCTCTGCTTTCCATCCACTGGATTTTGGAGGATGTGTGACAACTGCTGGCACTACTCCGAATTGCAGGGTGAGGAGGATGATGGTGGTGTTGGTGATGGTCTTGAACCGAGAGACGACCAGACAGTCGGAGATTTTTATCACACTCTTTGGGATTTTGACAGGATGCCAAGCTACAAAATGCTCCCCCTCCCCCTGGGGACATTACAATCCCCTGGGCGGCCGCCGTCCCCTGTCGCGTGATTACTGCGTTGGCCAAGTCGCTTTTTCTCCGAACAACGGCAGCTTTTGACTTGTTTATTTGCACTTGGGGATGGGGATGGCGACTTTCCAGTTCCCATGAGGGAAACATGCCACCAGAAACACTCCCTTCCTCTTTGAAATTCCTTGGGGAATCTTTTGAGATCATGATGGTTGGAACGACGTCTTCCATGCTTCCTCCAATACTTTTCTGCTGTTGATGCTGTTCCTCCAATAGTAACAATTGCACACTTTTTGGAGGGGCATTTGCCACATTTTCACTTAAATCCACATTTTTAGTACTGTCCGAGTCATAGCCTGACTCATTGGAGGAAATGTACGTTGAACCTTGCACGGCAACCACTCCACTAGCAGAGGCAACTACTGTTGTGGAGGTAGCATTGGAGGAACTATTGTTTGCTGTGACTTGTGGAGGAGTTGGATTTGACATGAGTAAACTACCTGCTGTAGTAGAAACAGTAACGTGAGGAGGACTGTTTTCAGATTCAATAACTCCCGAAGGAGATTTCCTCCCACTACCACTCTCCCCACTGCTTGCACCACTACTACTATTACTACAATTGTCTGTAATTTCTTTCCCTCCATCTAACAAGATTGTACTGGTGCTACCAGATATTTGAACTTGATCAATGGCATCCTCCAAACCGTCAATGTACGCTCCATGACTCCCCCTATGACAGAACTGAAACTGATGATCCCTCCTCGATAAAATCTTCTCTTCATCGACACTACTACTCCTCGGAAATATATGTCTCTTTTTACACATCCTCTCCATTATATCACTCTCCTCCTCTTCCCCATCCCCTCTACTAACCCTCCTCCCAATCCTCTCCCCTCCCCTCATCAGAGGCGGTGGACTCCCCGGATTCCCACTACACCCACAATTGGAGGAGTTGCTTGCACAATTATCTTGCTGATAGCAACAATTATACTGCATTGAATCCAACAACATTTCACAACTATTACTCGCACTCTTCACATCCCTCGGCCCCCCTCCACTCCTCCTTTCTCTTGCACCCCTAGTAAAACTCAAAATCCCCCCTCCCACACTTGGCGTCGAAATATTCACCACACTCCCACTATTACTAACAGTTGGACTATTACTCCTACTTCGTTTACTCTGAGAGTGTCTCCTCCCCCTAAAAAATATCAACGACGACCCTGGCGGCTTTGAAGACGTTGGAGTACTCGCTTCACTCTTTGACAACTGATCCTCAGTAGAACCACTAAGGTTTCTCTGAATCATTCGACTAAAAGACTGACTCAAACTGAGTGACTTGGTTTCAGAAGAGGAGGATGACGCAGAATTATTTATGGCGAGTGAGCACGGCTTTGTAGGTCTCCCACAGTTATTATTGGAGTTGCTCCCTCCACTGCTATTACTACTACAGTCACTGCTCACCCCACTTGTAGAGCACTCGGCTAACGCCAAATGGACACTGTCACTGCTCACACTACTCACCAACAACTTCTGCTGCTGATTAATGCTCTGAATCTCCTCAGGCAGCACAGTCAACTTGCTTCTCACGAAACCATGAGGAAAACCAAACTTTTTCGAGAGAGGCGAGCAAGCTGTGGCTGTTGTTACAGGAGGACTGACGTCACTTCCGGTGATTGACTGTGAGACTTGTTGAGGGATATTATCTACACTGGCAGACTTGATTGTTTTTGTTGGTGAGCAGACCACACTACTGGTCCCACTCGTACAGCCATCACCAGGCGGACAAACGCCGTAGCAGGACGCGCCCAACATTAGCATTTTACTCTTTGTTGTGAAGCTATTGTTGTTATTGTTGGCACTATTGTTGTGGGACATCATGCTGTTTAAACTGGCTAATTTGGAATTACTACTGGAATGAGTTTGACTTTGGAAACTGGAGTTGATCCAGGAGGAGTTGCCTCCACCTCCTCCCATTAGGTCAAGATCTGCGGCGGGGTCGTCACCAGCTATGTAAGAGGGGAGTGTGGAGGTAGAGCAAGAGCGAAATAGTGGGGAGGAGTTAAGTTGGGAGTGGGGATGGGAATGGTGATGGTGACTGTGATGTCTTGAGCTTGAACCGGAAGTGGGATTAGCATTATTTCTTCGAAGTCTAAGTGTCCCACTAAAAACATCCTGTTTACTCTTATCAGACTCCTTATCCTGTCTTTGCTTCACTTTTGTGTCTTTACTCTCCTCTTTTGGATTGCGAGCAGGGCTTCTTGTGTTACCCCTGGATAAATGAAGCATTCCTTTAATACTCTCCACTCGATCCACAGTCGTCTTCGATTTATTCTTTGAGCTGGGTGGTTTAAGCGTGGCACACTTGCGAACACAACTGCCTTTAATATTCACATAAAACTCGTCATTTGCTATCCCCCCACTTCCTCCCCCTCCAAACTTCCCTTTATAACCACCACCTCCACCAGAGCATATCAAACTCCCCAAATTCTCCTCTGATGCCGAACACGGCTTTCTATACAAATCCAAGCTCTTCCTATTGGAACTCTTTGGCATCTGCTGCTCCTTCTTACTTTTTCCCTGCACCCCCTCCTTCTCTTTTGAACCACTTGTCTGAATTAACGACTGGGGCTGCTGTATACTATGATACGGATGATGATCCTTATTATTTCTCAGCACAAGTCTCCACTGTCTGGTAATCGTCCCCGTTCCCGAAATATTTCCATGATGCCCACACTTTTTCCCACTCTTCTTCTCCGAACTCTTTACCTCCACATTGGAGGGTAATAACAATTCACTAGTACTATTTACAGGTGTTGTGGGAGTCTGAGCTGTAGGCGTCCCTCCTGTCGTTGCCAACTCTCCTGAAGCAGTGAGCCTAATCTCACCGGCGTTCTTCAGTTGGTTCCAAGTCTTGCCCATCTTTTTACTCCATGTGGCAAACCCTGGATAAAAAACATACAATTTTTTACCAAGTCATTCATTTTCATTATTATAGCTTATTTTGTATATCCCATCGTAATAATAACCATCTCACATCCCCTGTTTCTTTGCGTGTCTCTTTTTTACCAAAAACAATGCATCCACTTGTTCCAGTCTTGTGCTCCTGAAGATAACAGGTGCACACCTGACTCATCATCTTCATAAACAGCTCATGACACCAAAAAAATAACAATAACAAGCTGTAGCCTTGCCTTTGTGGATCTATACGCTCTCACTTTTTTTATGCTTCCTTTCGTTCTTCGTCGGATAAAAAAGTGAAACAGTGTTTTTTAATACGAGGTTGGTGTTTTTTAACGTGTGCGTGTGTGTGGCTCTTGAAAATTTATAACAAAGAAAATATATTGTGTTCTTGATATCATTTCATTTTTTATCAGAACGTGGAGATAAAAATGTGCACATGGCATGCAGGGGAGAGTCTTCTTGACTTTTAGGTACGGATGGACGGTTAGCTAATATCCGGCTGCCATGTTCATAGTATGACATGCAATATTTTTAGGAGACGAAGAGATAATATGATTATAATTATGATAGGGTTGTGAGTGAGTGAGTGTGCCTTATGCCCGTCATTAACATTCCTTATGTGGGCCACATGGTAAGTGATACTCACATTATGGAGCGAAAATTTCCCTGTGGAATACATGAATACCGAGGATATTACCGAAAAACAACATTTTCTCATGAAAACTGATGATAATGTGGTTTTTGGATGATTATGTTGTTATGAAATGGAGATGGGTGTTTTCACCATAAAAAACTTGGCTGCATTATTGATCCTCACCTAGAAATATGTGGTTGGAGGTGGCGTGTGCCGAGGAGGAGTACAGCAGATGGTCTTGTTTAAAGCCAAAGGGGCTAATATGGGCCATTTAAATATTTAATGTGAGGAATTTTTTATACTTTTTTATATAAAGATGCCAATAAAGTGCAAAGGTTAACAAGCTTATTTATTTTGATAAACTAGTTTTGAAAAAGTAGTGCCTTAATTGGCCTTGTTGTTTTCAAAGGGTAAAATGTTTACCAAAAGTTCACTCGAGAAGGCTTATATTGCTTTATGGAGATAATAAGATCATCTAATTTTTTTTACATAATCTGGCTGAAGCAATCGTTTTTTAATCTTATTGGCAATTAAACACAATATGCGTATAAAATGATCCTCATAGTTGGCAGATTAGAATCAAAATGATTATAAAACAGACGTGGAGTATCTAAAAAATCCATCAGCTTAAAAAACCGCAATAATAGGTTTTGTGTAACAATTAAACAATCTCTCAATTATATCTTTTTATGAGTTTATGGCTATGGCTTACAGAGAGATTCAGCCTTGCATGAAAATATTTAGAGTTCGTTTTTTTTATTAGAAGTAAGGCACATACTCTATTTAAATATAGCAAATTATTGTAATTACTCTTCACAAACCAACTTTTTTCAAATTAAATCATTATACGACTTTATAACATCCTGAGTTCCTAAATTAGACAGTTTTGATATGTTTTTGTTGTATAATATGCCGTAACACCTACAATAAATCACCAAAAAATTACTATTTTGGCTCTATCTCCTCAGCCTCAACCCATTCAAAACCAAGTCATTCTGTCTTAGTTCAGAGCAAGTATTATGTACGGATATCAACCAAAATACAAAAATCTTTAAATTTGTTTTTTACCTACAAAAATCCAACTTGAGTTCCTTGTACGTAATTATAATACTTAGCATCAATTACACATCACATTAAAAAATGCAAAACAAACACACCAATCTCTCTATAAACAATTTTTGGCACTAAAACACCAAAATCCTTTAAAAATTCTTCTAATTTTATCAAAACCGTCTAAAATGCCATAATTATGATAGATCACCAATCTCTCTATAAACAATTTTTGGCACTAAAACACCAAAATCCTTTAAAAATTCTTCTAATTTTATCAAAACCGTCTAAAATGCCATAATTATGATATAATAATTTATTTTGCAAATATGACCATTTATAGGGCATATATTTGTTCATTCATTTTTTCTTGTAATATAATCTCCTCCATAAATCTTTTCTAGTCTTACTAGCATACTAAACCAGTTTAACCCTTTCTCACTCACAACCTTTATTGCACGTGCAAAACAAATCGACACGTGATATGTTCTAAGATGTTCTTAATAAATTATCTTATTAAATCCCTCCTCACCTTTTTTAACAGGCGTCCTTGGACTGTTATCCGTAGTCTTTGAGCTTGCATTCCCTCCCGATCCCTTCACACTTTTAATATGTAGGCTCTGCTGGTCTACTACCCGAAGAATGATTACTTTTGCTCCCGTGATGACAATGGGTTGGCGTGTTGTTTCCTGAAGAGCTCTTAAAGATTGAGTCACTACTTTGACTCTTTGGAGGCATTGACGCCATCCCAGCCTCCCCTCCAAAATTATTCTCATTGTTCATCCCACCATTATGGTCCAACGGTGACAAACTGACCAAACACGGGGCAGCATTACTACCCGTAGGTCTCTCTGGCTTTCTCCGGAACAATCTCATCTTGCTTGACACAATGATAAGTGTGCCTGACTTTCACTTAAGCACAAACCACTTTTTCTCCTCTACCAGCAAATCCGCTTCAAAAATAAATAAATAGTTTTTCTTCACGTCACCCGAAAAATTTCATTTTTTTTTCAAATGTTCCAGCGAGACATTTATTTTCGGCGAACTCTCATCGCTCCTTCCGGTTTTCTGTCACATTTTTCTCATATCCTTCTTTTCTTCACCTTTTCTCCAGTCCTGTGAAAGAAAACACAAATAAAAAGAAAAAAGTTAGTTTTTCCATGTGCTCCCATGTTCTCACTCTTATTAGCACTTTTACCCTGAAATTAGATTTTTCCCCAGTCCTGTGAAAGAAAACACAAATAAAAAGAAAAAAGTTAGTTTTTCCATGTGCTCCCATGTTCTCACTCTTATTAGCACTTTTACCCTGAAATTAGAAACTTTTAATGAAAAACCCAAGTCTCCGTCTCATTCTTATTCATTTCATTTGCACATGAACCCCTCTCCCCATCTCACTTTCCATGTTGACAAGCCAAAAACTCATGTTCGCTTAATATTTGATATTTGCCAGCTAATGTGATGTAATTAAGAAAGCCCTCTCTTACACACTATATACCATGCCACCGGAGAAAAGCTATTAAGTAGCTTCAGCTTCAGGAGTAGTTTCCTCCATGTCACTTTATTACCTTGCCTGCCTATGCCTCCATGTCCTTCCCCTCCAAACCTCTTTGTGCGTAAGAATAAAAAATCTCATTCTCATTTCACCAGCAAAAGCATACCTGCCATAATGATTATCACTCTGGCTGCGACAAACAAAAATGCGTTCACGTGCACACCTCGTAAAAAACACTCATCATTTATGGCATGCACACAAATAGGAAGCCAGTCTGCTAAAAAAAGTTTCCTTTTTTGCCCTTCGCCTTCCTCCTGGCACTGTTTTAACTTTTTTTTATGAAAATTAATATTACACCCAAGATTTTATATTTTATATGCTAAAGGTCATGTCAACACCTGATCAAGTTCAAGATCACGAACTCCAAAAAGTTTAAAAACAATTTTTGATATTGAGTTATATTATTACAAGCCAAAAAAGTTTGTTTGTCTTACAAAATAATAAATTAAATTATAAAAGTAAAAGTGCAGCTCTGTGTTACTACATCTATGCAAACTATCACGTAACAAACCTCGTCTTATCTTGGATCACAATTTTAATTAAATTTTACAAAGGAAACAGTATCACTTTGAAAATCTCTCTAAATCAAATAATAAAAAAGATTACCTTCCAAATAAATCCATATTACACCAACTTTTATATTGATATTGATTCCATTTCAAAACAGAGATATTTTTGGCCAATCACCAATCACAACTAACTTCACTCATCTACACCTTAAATAAGCAATACTGTGATTCCCCATAAGAATGACTAGCAAAATGCAATCCAGGTGTNAAAACAGAGATATTTTTGGCCAATCACCAATCACAACTAACTTCACTCATCTACACCTTAAATAAGCAATACTGTGATTCCCCATAAGAATGACTAGCAAAATGCAATCCAGGTGTGCATCCTGTATAAAATATAAGGATCACCTTGAAATTATTCCCATGCAACATGCACAACCCCACACGTCCCAAGTTCCTTCCTGGAGGACTGTCAAACTGGAAATGAGAGCAAGTGAGAACCCAACACGGAGTGGAGATCGGAATAAGGAAAAGAAGGGTTCCCCTCCAAAACTGCCTATTCTATTCTACTCTTCTAAAGCGACATCATCCACATTGTATGCAATGCAAGAAAAGGATGAAATGAAGGTGAGCAAAAGACTGTGTAAGAGATTCTTTCACAGAGATGCAGAAGATCCTTGTTAACCCAAAAAAAACGTTGCTTTTCTATTTTACTTAGGGTATACGCTAAATACACGCACAAAAACCACACAAACAACAATCATCCCAGTGTGAAAAAAACTGCCCTTGACTTGACAATATATTAATACAATTTTGACACTTTACCTTTTACCCAAGAAGAAAATTCCCTTTACAAAATAAAATACGTTTGTCCTTTTAAAAATCAATTCACACACAAAAAAATGATCTAATTTTATTCCCTATTTTTGTCAGCCGTTTTTATTTATCAATATAGCATGTATTCTTGTGTACACCTCCAAAAACATCAGATGAGACTAAAAATGTATTTAGCAACACAAACCAACATTCAGATTCCGACAGAACCAAAAGCATCGGCATTTGAATAAAAAAAGGTGCATTTACGTATTTGATTAATTTTACATATATTAAGATTAGATACAAAGCTAAAAACGCTTCTGTATAAGCAAAGGGCTCCCCCATCATTCAGTAATATATTTTTTGGCTTTTTGTTGACCATTGCTCCTATGTTCTGGTATTAACTAGTATTATGAGTCAGCCAACCATGATCCCTCTACTGCTTCTGTGTAATATACCTATCTCTCGTCTAAGTACACTTTTTTGATGTGAAACCAAGATAAAAGCACTCATTGCATTGCAATACATTCTCTTTATAAATAAAGTGTACGTTTCGTTAATATGCTGAATGTGTGTATAATTTTTTTTTCTCCCACTCGCCTGCTACTCCTCCTCATCGTTTTTTGGCCCTTTTAATAACTCTTAGTGCCATTTTCCATTAAACAATGCTTGCCCAACAAACTAAACTAAAAAGCATGTGTGTATCAGTTTCGTAAAAAATAGTAATAAAAACGCATAGGTATGTTACGTAGGTACACACAAATTTATTGGAGCGTTTACTGGGGCACTATGGTCAGATTGCTGCTGGCTTTGCTCTTTGGCCTACCTAAAAATATATAATATACCTTTTAATCCCTATTTTTATGCTGTGCACATACAACATAGCAATACATGCATCTTTTTCTTCACTTTTGTTGGAGTTTACATGTGTACTCTGTATGCTCCGCTAATCTTTTGGATTTGCTCTCTGAATCACTCAGACTCAACTGAACGCTTTGAGCAGATTACAAAAAAGGGGATCTCCTTTGCACACAAAAAATATACATTTTTAATGGAATATATGTGTGGATTAAGAAATAAATGAGTGCTTTTAACTAAAAAATGCAATACTTATAAAAAATTGTGTGTAAGTTTAATGGAGTCACAAGATAAGGCTTGGTAAGGCCCCTGCAGTCTTTAATTAAGCCACTTTTGTTCATTTTAAAGTTTTTTTTTACGTTTAAGGCTTTTTTTAGAGTACTGGTCAAAAGTAAAGCACATATGCTGCTATGTGCACATTATGAATTTATGATTTTTGGTAATAATAATAATATGGGAAGGGTGAACAACCCAAAATATACCAATGCAATGCATATACATAATAAATGAAGCGTTTTGGTATGATATCCTTTATTGAAGATGCATATCAGCACGTCACACATCAGACATACAGGCAGACGTGTGTCCCCCACCAAACATCAAACAGGCACACAAAGAGAGAGAAAATTGTTATTAATGATCGTAACCGATGAAATCGAGGACAGTTTTTGAGTCACTCACACTTGCACACAAATAATAGTAAAAAACCTGCCAGACATATATCAGCTTGCATAACTATGCAAATGTTAAGCAAGATGCGCTTTTATTGTTGCATATTCATATTTTGTAAAAGACAGGTTTTAACGATCGGTTCAACCGGAGCTGAACAGGATGTTTTATGATGCCCCATATGTTCATAATGTTCCAGGATATTTAGGATGAGATATGAATGATGATATATTTGTATGTTCATCTGACCCTTTTACAATCCTTCTCCGGTTTAGTATGCAAGGCACATATATCGGATCAGACGTAGTATTTTGTAGTGGCAGCAACAGCAACACAAGTGCACCAGACAAATATACTGGAGCGTAACGGAACAGAAAAACAAGTCCAGTTTAAAAAAAAAAGACTTGTTCCTGAGCTAGAAACTTGTTCCAGTAGTGAAAACAGATGAATGATTATCTCTGCGGAAATCTCGTAACCAAAAATTACACATTTGGTTCCGGGATGGAGTATATGAAGATAGGATAGTTTGTTTATGGAAGGAATGGAGTAATCAACGGATTTAGTTACAAATTGACCGTTTACCTTTTAAATAATTTTTAAAGACAAATTTTTTGTGGTTTAAAATAAAACTGAGGCAAACTGTTAGTCTTGAAGGGCATAGTTGAAAACAATGTTGAAATAAATACTTTTTTATTACCCATTGTTTTTTAAATGGAACTGTCATCTGGTTTGTCAAATAAAACATGAAACGGAAGAAAGGAAGATACCAAGAAGTAAAAGGCATAAAAAAGGTTAAGGTATGCGCATGTATATGGTTTTCTTCAGATGTTAATTACAAAGGCGTGATGGCACATGGCTCATCGTAAAAAACTTAATACATTTTTGGCTAGCCGGGTGTATGGAATTTTAAAGAGATTAAATCTCCTCATATATTAATACAACCGCAGAAGGATGGATAAGGATATAATGTAAAGATAAGATGAAATGGATAATGGAATTATTCTTGTTCTGTCTCCACTTTTTCCCTTTAATATTCATCCACTTCCCTCTTCATTCATTTTGTAATCCATTTACAAAACCTTGTCTTCTCCATCTTCCTTCCGGTTCCTTTTAAATATTTTAGGTGACCGTTTACATTCTTTATTATTAGCTATTTACACGAGCGGAGCAAGCTATTGCTGCAAAAGGCATTTTTCTAAATAAAAGATGCCCTTACTGGACAAAAAACCATATCGGACCTTGAACTCCATTCTGAAATGGTCAATAAACACAAAAATGGATATTGCTCCATGCATTTTCTGTCCCATTTTGGCTCAGAATAAAAAAGAAGATTATCTCTTCGCCGCATATCCGCTCATTGTCTCACCATGTAAAGCCCTACTTAACAGCCTCTGCATTTCATCCCATGTGAGAGGATGTGACTATGCAGATAAGCAAATAATACACTGAAAAAAGCACATTTACCATTTAGCAACATGGAATTTGTACTTTGTTTCCATTTTTGGGGTGGCTTTATGGATTATGCAAGAATGCAAGTGGTAGAATGCAAATGAGCCCAAGCCAAAAAGAATTTTTTTATCTTGTTTTTTCTTTCAGACTCATCTCGTACACTCTTACTTGCTTACTCTCTTACTTACTCTTTAGTTGAACTTGATGCCGTCATCGCCATCGCATTTTTTAGTGCACTCCAAAAAAAATTTAACTGGTTGTGTATATTCATTATGAAACACGTCCCAGCCAATAAGTTAAATTCAATCCTGTAATTTACAACGTATTATTTTTTGTTCATAATAATCAACCCTTCCACTCGTACGTAATCATTGCAGAGAGCTGGTGACTTTGATTTCTGAATAGGCTTCGTAACGAACTATATCCAGCCAATTGCTTCATTCATTATGAAAGCGAGAGAGTCCAGTTGGTGTTTATAGGATTTAAAGCTATTTAGCTATTTAAAACCTTTTGAGAGTGTCAAAATAGAAAAAATTACAATGTAGTAATACGACTGTATAACATTCAGATGATATTTAGAAGGATGATGGCATTAAAAATTTGTTGGGCATAAAGGATTACAGATTGCATAAGCGTAATGTATATGTTTCTGCTTACACAATGGTAAATACACATAAGTCATTTATTTAGACAGCGAGAGAGGGGTACGGGAGTGAGCATTTTTTTCAAAGGGTTACAAATTTTTTTCAAGTGGGCTGAAAATATCCTTTTGTCTGTGGATATTATACTTTGCTTACCTATTATAAAATCTGGAGTACAAACAGGACTTTATATGGCAGAAATCAAATTTTAAAGTAATGAGTCCAAATATCCAACCAAACTCCTTTAATCTAGATGGGATAACTAAATCCGGTATATTAGCTACCAAGCACTTTGCCATTTAATTTTCATTCTAAATGGATAAGGTGTCTCCATAAATACGGTCATAAGACTATGCGGCCTTAATCATTTGCTCTTATTTGAAGTTGTATAACTAGATATGCCTAAAAATATCTAAGGTTTTTGTCCTTTTGTAATTTATTATGAGTATGGCCTTCCCTGGAGTAGCTGAAGAAAATATCTAGATTAGCTCGATATACTATTGATTTCTTCATTGGAGAAATGAGCAACCTTGCATATTAAAAAATTTTAGAAATGCGCAAAAAGCTTCATTTTGTATGCAAATCCATCAGTTACTCTCGACAAATAGACAGTAATACTCGTATAAAAACGAACGGGATTTTTTGTTGCTCAATTCTTAACTACTAAATAAGAATGGCATTTACTCCACCTGCATTGAAGATGGTATCTTTCCTCCAAAACCATTTCGTCTTCCCTGCCTACCTCCACCCATCCCATTTAACATTAACTGTTGCCCCAGCTTTCCAATCTAGGATCTCCCTTCAAAAAGTCATCCTAACTTGGACTAAAGTCACGCTAAAACTATTTCACGTAGTTTCCCTCTGCCAGGCATACACTGTATTCTCCCATCGCCACCGTGCCTTTCAAAACGGGGACCAAATCGAACGCTTTGGAATTCATTTCTTGATTTGGGCAACGGTGACCATTTTCCTTTCAGCAATTTCCCTTGCCGAACATAACAAGGCAGACTGGTGTTTTTTGATCACTCAACGATTCAAATTAGCCCCCGTTGTCCCCACAAAACAAACAAATATTCTGTCAACTCTTTCCACCCTGTTTATTTATGGATTCGCCGTAGTATTCATTCTGGCATTTCCATTATTCTTCTTTAGCATCCCCTTCATTCGGGACTACGACCCGATTCAGTTCCTCCTTTTACACCTTTACAACGGCAACTCTAGAGAAATCTTAGTTCTCATAAAAATTATATCCAGCGTGACCACCGGCATCTTATCAATACTTTCCACTGCATTTATCTTGAATCTACTTCTACTCATTATCATGTTTGTGGAGGGTGCCCAGCAGTTCTCCCATACGCTGTACATTGGCCCGACTTTTAAATTCGCCCTGCGCTTTGCCCGCCACCCCAAAATCTGTGCCAGAGTTGTGAAACGATTTAGACATCATCTGAAACTATTCATAATGCTTGAAATAATGATCCGCGTTGCTAACATTGTTACACTCACATTTAACCCTGTTTTAGTGTTTATTGGAACGCTGGCAGCGTCATTTAGTGCATATGCTGTGATCCGCCTCTATGCTTATCTACCTTTGATAACCTACCTGGCTTGTACAATGATTGTTCCTATTGCTCTAATTATCAATATCGTACTGGTCACATTGGCTGCAATACCCAGAGAGAATGGAAGACGCTTTGTTTTATTCTGGAGACATTTTCTAAGACGGAGGAGTGAGCGAAGGGAGTTGGAGGGATGTCCAGTGATTGGATACAATATCTGGCCCATACGCTACGTTAGGAGGTATACAGCTCTAAGGATTGCAGATGCCATTTTAAACGTAACAGCAACTCTCGTTATGATGAATGTGAATAAATAACTGATTAAAACATAACACTGTATTTACTTCATTTCTAACAAGTTACCCGAATTATCCAAAGTAGTAATTTTGATGTACTTAGAGAAAAACTTCGCAATTGTGTATAAAATATAGTGTATTTTGAATGTTTTAAAGTATTTCCATTGTATATTTTAAAGCTATGTATTTTGCCCAGTGTACACCTGCCTTGTAAAAAGTTACATTATCCAAACATTTAAAAAATCCCAACCAAAACCATGATATTATTAACATTAAATAAAAGTTAGAAGTTATAACTATGCCTGTTTATTTACTCTCCTATTTCTTTGGCATGTAATATTTGACTTGTAAAACAAGCCCTTTCAAATTGGGGATTAAATGGAGCAGTTGGGAATCCACTTCATGATTTAAACATTGGTGACCATATTCCTCTCCGGAATGTCTCTCTAAGAACATTACAAGTACGACTACTGTTTTAAAGCTTCATAAGCGCATAGCGTTAAGTTTGTCGCTAAGATGCCGAATCCAGAAATAAAATGGTTTTTAGAATATCAAGGGCTTAAAAAATGAAGGTGTTTGCAATTTTGTTGCATAGGGTTTCGTTTATCATGTTAAAACGATATCTCATTTCGTTTTTTTTGTTTCGCTCAAATAAAATAGTTAGAATCTGAAAAAAGTGAATTTTAAAACTAAAAGTTTAAAAAGAAAATTAGTTGAAGTTCATGATAATCTAAAGATGTACTTTATTGACATACCCCATCTTTATAAATAACTCCTTTCAAGTTAAAAACTTCAGATTTTTTAACCCATAATGCTTTTCTTATGGAAATTCTCAGGAAAACTACTCACACAAAAAGTAGTTCAATAGCTAAACTATTGAACTTAGAATCACAATTTTTCGTTCATGCAGTAAGTGAATAGCGTGGCTTTGGTTTCTCAGTTGGAAATTCATTTGGAAATTCATTCACTCAAATTTTACAAAAATGAAGGCACACTGACGAATGCCGTAGGACACCAGTTTTGCATGCATTCATGCTATCCAAATACAGAAAATTCAGCATTTTTCAATAGAATGCCATAAAACCCAGCCATTTTCCAGCCGCTCTATAAATCCTTAAAGTAATAAACCCGCAATGCAGAATGTAAATAACTGGCGATTGTTGAGAATATTAGGCTGTCTGCCTTATCCTATTTGTTTTTTTAAAATTCTGTTACTATTTACGGATTATTGGTCGAAAATGGACCATAAAACGTGCCGCATGCATAAGTTAAGATTCCGAAGTTTCCAAATCGTAACGGTTGCTAACGGTAAATTTTGGAATTTAGTCCGCTTTTTTACTGTGGTTGCCCGTTTGTCAAAGACTTCGTTTGCCGAAAACAGAATGTCAAAATTGACCTTCGTTCAAAAGTTTTACCCGAACAACTGTTTATGAGAAAAGTGGCCGTTACTCGTAGACCGTTGAAGTAATTCGAAATCTGACAACGGTATCTTCATTTTCATGAAAAATGGACCGTAGATTATGTGCCACATGCATTTGTTACTATAAAAAAAATTGAAATCGTAACGGTTTCTAAGGGTAAAATGTGATCGTTACTGCCCATCTCAGAACTCAGCCAAGCCATTTGCACTGGGAACCCATTGCAAAAAGAATTTTCTGAAAATGTTGAAAACTGCGCCCAGGAGAGCAGTGACAGGCTGACAGACTGACTGACAGACAGACACCGCTAACGTTCCTAGTAACTTGCTAAACAAGTTAATAATTTGAAACAAATATTTGTATGTTTATTATACGTTAGAACAATATCTCCCTTGGACTGTTTTAATAAATTATGTAAAATAAACCATTTTAAACCAAAGAGGGAATATCGATAAAATCGGTAAAGTGCAGGCAACTTCTGGATAAAATTTTAAACATATGAAGTTTTAAAAAAATTATTCGATAAATATCGATTGTATTGTATTGAATCAAAAAAATCCTAGGCACATTACAAATAGTTTGCTCTTCCAAAACTTATGTTATGTGCAACGTGATTGTTTAATGCTAGTTAGGTATATCATGCTTTGTGAGTATTTCTGAGAAGGGTAAGTCTTCTATTTGCACTTGAGTTACTTTTATGATATTTTGAGGACATATTATTGTGAAGACTTTTAAAAACAAAAATTAACGTCTGTCTACCTTTCGTAAGGAGTTACAAGGAACACTAAATTATTCGAGTGTGCAAAAACAATCAAAACAAGTGTTTTGTAGCATACGATGCGTTATATAAAATTTTAGATAAAATAAAATCACATTTTAGAA
Organism: Orchesellides sinensis; assembly: GCA_027744375.1. Lineage (NCBI taxonomy): Eukaryota > Metazoa > Arthropoda > Collembola > Entomobryomorpha > Orchesellidae > Orchesellides > Orchesellides sinensis. The sequence goes on along the minus strand of JAHZNG010001854.1, from coordinate 1,477 downwards.
TTATCCTTATCCTACTTTGGAATGAAGTTTTTGAGTTCTTATCTGACCAACGATTTTTTCCTTTGTATATTAATAGAGCCTTACATGCATCCAGAATCCAGAGTAAAAGCACTTCTTAGTATTTGAGTACTTCTAAACAACTATTTTTGCTCATGGTTAATAACCAAAAATATTCAGTTTTCAAAATGGTATTCACTCAATCAGCCTTAAAATTAATTGTGCTCCTCCAAACCCACATAAAAATTTCAGCTTATTTATGCCCAATTACGTTTCAGCTAACCCAAATTCCAAATTTCACAGGAAACTCCTTAACTCTCCAGAAACTCATCTGGACCGCTGACAAACTCACTCTTAAACACTTACAAATATTGGTCTCATCGGCTGCAATACCTAGTAGAGAATGGAAGACGCTTTGTTTTATTCTGGAGACATTTTCTTAGACGGAAGAGTGAGCGGAGGGAGTTGGAGGGATGTCCAGTGATTGGATACAATCTGTGGCCCATCCGCCAAGTTATGAGATATACAGCTCTAAGGATTGCAGATGCCATTTTAAACGTGACAGCTACTCTATCTATGATGGATAGAAGCACATAATGTAAGATCGTTTTCAGAGGGCGAATCCAGAAGGCAAATAATTTTTTGAAAACTCATTTAATAATTTCAACCAATTACACTGAATTATAAAAGATCTTCGGTAAGACCGGGGGTTTCAAAGCGGACGCGAAATGCATAAGAAATGCACAATGGAATCCCCTAAAGCACGAAAAATTTATATGCTTATGTCCGCTGTGAAACCCCCCGGTCTTACCGAAGTTCTTTTATAATTCACTGTACTATGTATAAAACATTGCCCATGCGTATATTACTATCGTAGAGCAATATTTCCCTTTGGACTGTTTAAATACATTATATAAAACAAACCATTTTAAATAGATAGCATTTGACATAACAAAACATAAAACATATAGCATAACATGGCATTTAACATTTGACATAGATAGCATGTATACAAACCTAGAGACAAGTAGAAGTAAATTGTTTTGTGTACAAGCATATACAGATCATATACATCAGACCGAACAAGCTAGCCTTATTACTGCAAATGAATTAAGCAAATCACTAGACCTCTCATTAGATTATAGTTATCTTCAATATGAAAATAACTATTTCATACAACATAGAGGTATTCAGATGGACAATGCAGCATCTGTGTCAATTGCAAACATCGCTAATATTTTGAGTTGAACCCTTTATTCGAAGACAAACTAGAAATTTTGTTTTATACCCGTTTTGTAGGCGATGGATTTTTAAAATTGGGAGTTACAAACATCCCTGATTTTGGTAGGTGGCTAAATAATACCTTAAAACATGAGTACCTTACATTTTCATCGAATTATGACTATAATAACATACAATTTCTAGATGTAAAAATTATGTTACATAGTAATAAGATTACAACAAATGTATATAAAAAACC
>JAHZNG010001853.1:0-16090 GCA_027744375.1 Orchesellides sinensis | reverse complement strand
CTACTTTGTAGGATGAAATGCGCTGCTCCGGTCTTGTCATGCTCATTATAAAAGCTACTCTGATCCGACGAAGAATCTACTCCCCCTTGACTTTCATTTTCAAAGAAAAGATATTCAGTGTTGGAGGGACCATCACTTGGAATAGGACTTGCATTTTTGGTTGTGGTAGAATCCCATGTTTGAAATGGTTCGGCACCAGGGGTTGACAGTCGAGGTCGTTTTGCTGGTGGCACGAGAGACTCAAAAGAGCTACTGCTCCCCTTGTTAGGGTTCACTTGAAGGTAACGAGCGGTGGGACAAACGATTACTTTATTGTTGCTCTGATAATTCACACCACTGTCTTGTGTTGTAATGTCGCTACTGCTAATTATCCTCTTTTGCTGATACGAATAGTTTGCTTCCCCATCCACCCCACTAGGAGCATCGTCATCTGAGTACTCTGAAGACTCTGTGTTGGAGAGTGGTCGCGGAGTGAGCAGAGTATCCATTTTAGCATGGTCGTACCAAGTATGGGCTTATCATGGAGGTGTTATTGGACTCGACTAGCTAAAAATTTTGAGAATCTACATGACCGGAGCAGCGCATTTCATCCTACAAAGTAGACCTTTCCTTTCTACGATTAGTGAAACAAGCGAAGTTGTTAATGGGTTTGTAGAGAGAAACTATGAGGTCTATCAACAACTCCAACGACCATCTGAGGTGGTCAGCGACGTAACATGCATTTCAGATGAGAAAATACTCAGAGAAATGGAATTTTACGGGGGGAAGTGTGCAATCGATGATATATCCCATCATAGTAGTACCAGTGGTTACAATAAAGAGTTTCCTATTACGGAAGGCTACATATATTATATCAATTGGCCTGTTGGGGGATACGAGTCTGGTGTCATGTTTAGAACCGAAAACGAGAAGGGAAGGCCGGCATATTGTAATAAACGCCAAATGAAGACCCCAGTATACCGTCTGGGAGACATGTCAAACAAGATATTTAGCAATCCAGTTTTTCTCAGGGATGAAAACGACTCTTCCGCTGAGTTGGATCTATTGGAACAATGTGAACTTTCCAGGAATCCCCCACCAGAGAAAAGGAGAAAGTTGAATGGACCTGGTGAGTTTACGGAAGAACAAGAAATTGCACTATATAAGTCCTACGCTGCTGGTGAAGCCGTTGAGAAAGAGGAAATTGGACTTACTTGCAAAATTAGCAATGGATCTTCGGAGGATTTAAAAAGAAACGAATATGCGAAAGCTTCATCTTTAAACTTTCCTTCGTCAAATGACGCATTATTTTCTGGGTTTATGCAAATCAGCATTGGATCAGCGTCTCTTGAGGAGTCTATCATTAAAACTAATGAGGATTCGACAGCAGCATCTTCCAGCTTTACAAATAATCAGGAAGAGGATATCCTAGCTGATATTGATAACCAGTTTTCGGAAATATTAGGGGCTGCGTTTAGAAATAATTTTAGAAATAATACAATTATCGAACCGCCGAGTATGAGTGGCTTAATGTATCATGAGATTTACACTGAGTCGTTGGATGACACAATTCCATCAATAATATCCGGTCAAGTGATTGGTTCTTCACAAATGTCTGAAATTGGGGATTCATCACCGTATTCAATATTCCTGAGAAATTCTTCAATTATTGGAAACAATGGTTCTGGATTTATGTTTGGAACACTTCCTTTTATGCACGGCATGTCTCCGAGGGGTTACGGATCTTCGTCTGAATCTGAGTCGAGAATCGAAGATGTAACGGAGGAAGATTGGGAAGATAAAGTTACTGAAACACTTTTTCAAGCTGATAATAACCCAACGTCTTTGCGAAATAAGGAGAGTGAGGAGTGTGAACTGGTTGATGGCTTGCTAGATTATGACGAGGAAAATGATGTCGCTGGTGGACCTAGTGAAGCCGATGACGGTGAACAGGAGTTTTTAATTCAACCCACGCCCCAAATGAAAATGTCTGTTAGCTGCCTTTCTGCCATTAATTTAGGTGATAGGGACCAGGCTCCAAAGGAGGAGTTGTCGGTGGAACGAAGAACAAAATCTGATATTTTTACGACGAAGTTTTACAGACTAACAAAGTCATTTATGAGCTTGTGCCAAAAAACGCTAAAATACTCCAAAGTAATTATTTCATCGTCCACCTCATCTGATCCTTCGGGAACAGGAAGTGATAATGGCGAAAGGGAGATTAAATGTGATGGGGAGCGTAGTAGTGAATTCCAATACACAGATGAGACTGAGGAGGAGGAGGAAGAAAGGGAAATGCAGACTGAGCAAGATGAACAATATCCCCCTCTAAAACCTTTCCAACCAATGCCACACAACTCATCATCCAGTATAAAGAATACGCTGCTTTCGTGTTACCGAAGATTGTCCAGTGGAAACAAAATAAGCAGTGGAGTGGAAGCTAATGATAAGCACGGCAAGACTCCCATACTTGTTGTGGAAAATAATGGAAACAATGAAATTGGTGAAAAGGATGAGATGGGAAACTTTCAGACCTGTTATGAATCCAGGAGTAAACTGTTTTTAAGGGAGTGTCCGGATGATGTGATGTGTGGATTTCATAATGAGAATAACAATGTAATTCCAGAGTTTAAGGAAACTGAGACTGGAGCTGTAACTGAAAAGAAAAACACAGATCGTCACTCTCAACGTGAGTATATTGAAATACCAAAACATGTTCCAGAACATCATAATGACAGAAGTACAAAAGAATCCCATAATTTAGACTTGGGCCGTTCTGAAAAGAAAGCAGTTGTAAAAAATGATAACGAAAATCCTTTACCAGCACCAGTTTCTAAATCTAAATCAACACCCCAACTGCCACCCCAGAAGGAGGAGAAGTTGGCTCAAAACGATGAAGAAACAAATACAAGACCAAATATCTTTAGACGCATTCTCCGATTATTTTTCGGAAAAGGTAAAACCTCCAAGTCAAAGAAACCAAGTAAAACGGATACGACAACGACTAAGGAAGAAGTTGTTAACACGGGGCAGGATGAGAATGATTGTCAAAATCTAACAGAAAATGTAACTAAAACTGAAGATATTCTGTATGACTGCGAAGAAGACTACCAAGAACTAATCCCTGTTGCCAAAGCCGATAGGAGCATTGCCAAGCACACAGATTCTAAAGAACTATACAGGGAAAGGCGTCGGAGATTCTTTGAAGAGCAAAAAGAATTCCGGGATGATAGCATAAAGTACTAGATAGACTAGCAAAAAACGTATAATATGCATATATTATGTTTAAAGTTAATAGATAAATACAATCGTATAATCGTATTTATTAAAGGGCTTATCTGAAGACCATCCTGGCTGCTCGAGCCTTGCCAGATTATAGCCTACAAAGCACCATGAATAACACACCAAGTTGTGCCTTATCCGGTTGTACAGATTTACTCATCCCTGCTGATCTCCCGGAAGACATTAGCCCAGGATCTTTCACCACTGGTCGAACGCAGTCTGATGAAATCTTGACGATAAACGGCAGAATGGCTATGTCGGACTCTGGTCTTCCAACAAGGAAAAGGAGGCTTGGGGGCCAAAGAAACATTGTCATGCAAATTCCTCCCGTTGTACCAATCCTTGCTGCGGCAATGGCACAACAATTGGCGATGAGCAGTATAAAACCCCATGCAGAAAAATCGGGCAGGGATACTAATACTAATATAGTAGGGGACGTGAAAGCATCATTATGTCCGTCGGAACATGTAGATGGGGAGACAGTAGCAAGAAATTCTCAGCAGGGAAAACCAGAGGAGGGTGAAAGTGCAACGAAGAAAGAAGAAATAGTCAAGTGTGTCAGTGTGAAGAAAGGGATATTAAAACATAGGAAGTAGTACACACAAGTCTCTTAAACCATTGTTATTGGATTGGAAATAGATTTTATTTCATTTGTGTGTATACATTTCAGTTAACGAGCTAACTCATCTCATTAATAATAGATTTGCATTAAACCGGAAACTACTTGCATTTAAAAGTGCATTTACAAAATACACACATACAGTAGCACAAGTGCTTTTACTCAGCTCAGGCTGAAGCTNATCTCATTAATAATAGATTTGCATTAAACCGGAAACTACTTGCATTTAAAAGTGCATTTACAAAATACACACATACACTTGCACAAGTGCTTTTACTCAGGCTGAAGCTGCACGTGTTCATTATCCACATCCTAATTTCTCACTTGTTACCTGTTGTTGTGTATTGAAAAGGGGAAGAAATGCATTGAGCGTTTGAACAATTTTTTTTGCATGTGAATTTAGATTTGTGATCCTAACCTGTTTTTAGTCTTCAAAATTATATTTTCGGAAGTTACATTTTGAACTACTTTGTAGTAAACCCAATACAAATCTTTTCACTATTTGCAGTAAGATAGCTTTAGCCTTTAGTTAATTGTTATCTAACAGGAAAAGCTAGGTTATGCATGCGTGCTACACGAGATAGTGTTGCGATATTGTTTGTTTGTTTACAATCATAGTCAATCTCAATCTTATCAATATCGTTATCTTGTCCTCCTGTGTTATATACATATAAACTGAACTGGATGAATCCTCAATTTAAATGCTGACAGGTTGATTGCGAAAATATAATGGTATGCATGTTTAAATTGTTTAAATACGGTATTTTAATAGATAAGATTCGAGAGGTGTGTTATATGTCGCTTGTCGTGATGCACGAAACTTAATGCATTCAGTTTAAAATTGGAGTTGATTGGATGGAGTATTTGTGCCTTATTTCTGCAGATCTGTGAAAAATAAAGTCGGTTTCTTGTGCGTGGTGGACAGTTGTCGTAGTTAACTAATTTAATAATTTCGTTTTCTTGTTCAAGTCGGGATTTGTGATAAGCCTATACCAATGTCGCTGATAAGCAGTGTTTCACCGAGTACATCCCCAAAAGCAAAGAGGTAATGTTGATAATAATAATTGTTGTTGTTTTAATTGTTTAAGTCAAAGCCCCGTCTTTCCTGGAACTATAAATTTAAAAAATTTTATTGCTGGTTATTTCAGACGCAAGATGGATTCAGAGATGTCAAGGGAGGAACTACAAGGTGAGAAGCTACAGGGACAGGAAGTAGCTGAAGTGGTAGATGACGAGACGGAGTTTGGCATTTCAGAACCAAGTGATGTTGTAGAAATAGCGAACCCTATTCAAGTAGAACCTCAATTACTTCCTTCCATAAAATATGAATGTAAGTTAGTAAAAATAAAGTAGTTTATTTCCAATATAAAATATGGGCAACTCATTGAATATCGCAAGTATTACTTTTGATTACCTCTTGATTTTTAGATTTGGATCACACGGCAGATGTCCAGTAAGACGATTAATTAAAAGCTGCATTTTTTTCAAATTTTATCTTTTTAAAAAATTACTTGCATGACTTTCTTTTTATTTCAGGATACATGCATGGGGAGATAATTTACAAGAAGCGTTTGAGCAGTGTGCGATGGGAATGTTTGCCTACATCACAGATATTGAAAGAGTGGATAATTTTGGGTCAGAAAGGATAGAAGCCACTGGTCATGATATGTTGTCGCTACTTTATGGTTTCTTAGATGAATGGCTTTTTGTTTTTAATGCAGATCCATATTTTGTTGCACGAGTAAGTCTGCTGATTCAAATTAACTGTGCTCTAAACACTCTTACTCATTGTGGAAACAATTAATTGCTTAAGTTTATTAATTTTGTTTAGAAAATTAGCATAACATCGTTGGATCGAGAAAACTTCAAAATCGAAGCAATAGGATACGGAGAAACCTTCGACCTCTCAAAACACACCCAAGGCACGGAAGTCAAAGCTATCACATATTCTAATATGCAGTTTCATGAAAAAGACAACTACGCTGAAGTTTTTGTTATTATTGATATTTGATATATGATAATAAACTTTATTTTTTATTCGCAAAATGCTCCAGTTAAGATCACTATTATTATACAGCTTTTAAAATACTTGTTTTACTCGAAATTCATAACAATAACTTAAAAATGAATCTTATTCATCATCGTCGTCGTCATCATCTAGACTGTCATCATCACCTAAGTCAGGAGAATTCACGAAATCACCTGTAATGTACGCATCGGCTCCTTCCCCGATCATGTCATCCTCATCATCTTCATCGTCGTCATCTAATTCATCCGAATCCATGAATTCATCTAAATCAGCTTGGCCGTCGTCGGCTTGATCATCTGAATAATCTTCAGTTTCTTGACCATCACTCGAATCAGTATCACTCTCCTCCATCGTTCCTTCATAATAATCATCGCTTAGGTCATCCTCCAGTTCATCTTCTCCTGGCAAGTCGGATAGGTTAATGCTTTCAACATCGTCTTCTTCGCCATCTTCATTTGTCCGGTTTAACTGCTGATCGTCATCATTCTCAGATCCTGATTCAAACTCACCCTCGACATCACAAGGTTCCAGTGGCTCTTTAGTAAAAATTAAGCCACGTTCCCATAAGTCGGACACAACCTGAATCTAAATATAAATGGACAATTTTTCTTTTAGATAAAATAACCCGTGACTAGCGTTTCACTTGGACTTATTTGATTTTTAATATGTATCCTACCTTTTCGGATATATCTCCTGAACTCAATGGTAAATCTTCGATCTTTGTATACTCAGGATATTGGCTTATTAAATGACTGACTGCAGGAGCTAACTCTACAGAAAGTTCCAAAAACTGTGCTTCTTCCTCATGATACACCAACGAGTTCTCTGTGCTATAATACAGTTTTAATAGCCCTTCTTCCACAACAAGTCGCACGCAATTTTTTCGAATCAGCTTTATCTCAACTTCTGGCCCGAATTCTACACGGTTAAATACGCGGCCATTCTGCATAAATTCGCCATCCTCTACAACACATGTTTCCCTCTCCTTGGCAGTAAGGTACGGAGGAAGAGAGTCCCATACAAATTTTTTGCCCATGGCATCTGCTGCGAAGTCCGCTGGTTCCTTTGCTAGTTTGAAAACTAATTCTTCAACTTTCTTAGAAAACGCCCTTCTTTTCTTTATTATTTCGCTATCTTTAGTTGTGTTATGTGCTATTCCCATGAAGGAGAGGTAATCTGTTGGCAAGCCTGCACGGAAACTTACGTCCTTGGCCATAAGTTTGTCCAGGGCGTGATTAACATGCTACACATAGAAAGACACTTATTTTTACTGATTCTTATATTTTAGTAAAAATTTCGAATTTCCAAAAACATTCTTTTCTTACATGCTTTAGAAGGTCTCCGTATGTATTTAATTGATGGCAGGAGAGCGTGATGTGAAGAGAATGTTCGCCATCAACCGTTTTCGCTTGATGTATCATGCCCCTGCAGAAATGTAAAATTAAAATTAGCAATTATATCGTATATATATATACATAATACAAAGTATGCAGCATTTGTTTTACGATAGATTACTTACCGAGGGAAATATAATAAGTCTCCTTCTTCTAAAACTACATCTAGAATTGGTTCACCCAAATTATCTTCAGTTTCAGAAAAGTTACGGCTAGAGAATCTAGCCAGTTTTTCGTCTTCATTTCTGGGAGCGTACAGTTTCCATTGCTTCTTGCCTTCAACTTGTAAAATAAAAGCATCAATGTCATCGTAATGTGGAGCAAAGCCTTGGGATTCTGGTGGTGTCAAATACATATTGGCTCCAACAAAGCTTCCAAACCATTCCTAAAAAATAAGGAAACCAAGCCTGTATTAATACTCAATACAATACTAAAATATGACGTCTTCAAAACATTTTGAAAATAATCAGTACGATTAATTAATATTTTTTACATGCAAAGATGAATTTAACCTCCACAGAGGTCTAATAAACGATTGTGGGTTGAGCATTCGAATACTACAGCCATTATTGTAATAGTCCCAAACCACAGCAGGTCGTACTCGGCCTTGCATGGTTTCTGAGAGTGTTTCCCTCTTTCCATTCGTGTAGCTTGTGATGTCCAAATTAACATTGTACTTAACTACATTTCTCCGCAACATGTCATCAAACATTTGGGTCGTTAAAATCCATTTGTAGTAGTCTTGCGATGCCTCATGTTTACGTTTGACAAGCAACGGCTTCTTCTCCCAGTATTGCGTCATAAACTCGTTGGTGGTAACGGGGTCTAGCAGCCATTCCAATGCTATCTTTCCATGCTCCACGCTATCTTCAATACGTTTGGAACAGAACACAGCTCGAGCATCGGCTGGTGGAGCATTTGATGTGACTTGATAGGAAGAATCCTTGGTCTTAGATTTATTCCCATCCAAATTAACAGCTCTGAGAATAGACTTTGCAAATAATGGCGGAGTTGGTTCCTTCTGAACTAGATCACTAGAAGATGAAGGCTGATCTTGAGACTCATTCAATTGTCTCTTGTTCTTTTTCTTATTTTTCTTCTTAGATTTACTTGTCGTAGAGTCAATAGAAGTATCCAACTCTTGAGGTGCCTGAACATAATTTGACTTCCGCTTGGCGTTCCCATTAGCCTTGGCAAATGGATTTGGAAGAAGTTCTGGCTCTGGCGCCATCTTCCTAGCTTTAGAAGGAGGGGCATCTTCGTCATCGGAGAGATTGACAGTACTGTCCAGAACCATCGTGCTGTCCAATTCACTGTCTCCATTTGCAACAGAAACATCTTGGTTCTGCTTGTTCTTCTTCCTATTGCGATTGCGACTTTTCTTTCGTTTGGATACTGTAGCTTCATGTTGACTACTGTTCGCTTCCTCTTCAATCTGTTTCTCCATCTTAGATTTGTCCTTTGGAGTGTTTTTGTTTCCGTCCTGACCATTCACTGCCTTCTCCTGCTTTTTATCCTTACGAGGTGTAGCAGTTGTTCCATTAGCTGATTTGCCGTTCTGAACTTCAACAGGTTTTGATTCATCAGCCTTGAGGACAGTTCTGTCATCGCCTTCAGATTTTGCTAGTCGATTTTTCTTCTTGGCTTTCCTTCTCTTAGACGCCTTGGATCCTTCGGAAGTGTCCTGGTAGCTGCTCAAGCCAGGTACCTATTATAAAAAATACACAACAATTTGAACAGTCAACAATTATTAGAGTGATCTTTCATCTATCATCATCTTCATTACATTTTACATTTTCTCAAGTTTACATGACTTACCAATCCTTTGTAAACGGAAAAAGCCGACACCAGCTTAGGATCTTGAATTTGCGTAGGATCCTTCATTTTCCTATTTTGTCAAAACTAAAACTGAACATACAAAAACAGAATAATTTAATTAGTGTTTAGATTCAAACTTACAAAAGGTCCAAGATATATGAATAATTGAAAAACAACCAGAACGGAACAGATTACGGATGCAGAAGAATGAAGAAGCCCTTACCTTTGTTGTTTGTCTTCTCGCAACACTTACAAGGATATAGGATAGGTCAAGCCAGGTAATACTTGACACTTGACACAAATTAAATTAAAGCAAATACTGGCAGTCTTTATTTTCTAGAAAATGTAAATCAACGCCACCCTTGTTGTATTTTACTTTCACACGTGCACAATGCAGATCCAGGTATCACATCACTTTACAAAGTGCTTTTAGTTTACAGACATCAGAGACCATGAGACTAAGACCACATTCATTCCACATTGTAAATCCATAAATGCATACTGTGTGCTTCTTACTCCTTCACTATTACGATTTGCCTGGCTCGGTCTTCTCTCTATGATCATGTAAAATCCATGTATACATAAGAGATACCTATAATATCCAAACATGAAAAATGCCTTTTCGCTTCCCACGACTAAATACTCCTTGGCTTGGAACATGAAAATGACTTAAAGGAACATTTAAAAACTGAGATCATTTTATATTGTTGCTAAAACGAGGGAATACATGATAACATTATGCTCATATTAATGATCGATCTTTACTTACTTTTTATTACTTGACTTTCACATTGCTACAAGTAAACTTTTATTCTAGATATCACAGCGAAATGTACATGCAATGCGCTTTGTTGTACGGGTTAACAATATGTAAATATAAATGCATGAAGTCTGAGGTCTGATATTACAATTAGAAGTCAATGGATTTCCCTTTAATTGTAGATCCACAGGCACCAGTTGTGGGGGCAAGTAGGCTGGCAGATCTTGTAGCGGACACTTCCCTCTGTGTGGTAGTTTCTCCCTCTGGGGGCAGATGCAACTCCTAATAAAAAAGATTACATACCCTTATCTCAAATGTATATTGTATAAAAAATGTGTACTTGACGATGTCACTAAGGTTTACTTACATGAAATAACAAGCGCTTCTTCTTAAAGGAGAATCCAATGTCTTTCGGAGGTTCATGAAGTTTAAGAGTATTATTTGAAGCAGCCTTCCTAACGTTGCAAACCCCATCTATTCCACCCAGCTCATTGCGTCGTTTGTGGTCAACTATAGTTTGCAAGGATATTACAACGTCCGCTAGATGCTCAAGGCGTGACAATGCAAACAAGTTATTTCTGCTCTGACATGCAGCGTCTGACACCGTGATAACAGCACAGCTATTCGTATGATGAACGATTGACCTCAGTTTCAACATAAAGTTTTCAGACAGTACTTGTTCTTCACAATGAGAAATCGCAATTCTTGTCACATTATTAGGCGCCTTGGTATTATCCTGGAGATCTAGTCCATCTACAGCGCTTATAATTTCCCGTAATAGTTCATTTCCACTGAAGCTACTGGACATTGATGTGATGGTCGACGAGTCATCGCAACATTTTGACAAGTACAAATGCTTTCCCCCTAAATCTTCTACAGATGACTTCTTCGAAAAGTCAAATGACGACAGGTTCTGGTCAGAATTCTTGGAAGGCTGTGTTTGCGCATAACGCCACGCTATCTTCAACCCATCCGTTCCCTGATCATCATCATCCCCACCTTTCCCCCCTGAGGACACAGAATCACTGGAAGATTTTCTCAACGATGGCAGCTCTTTAGAAAATGCACTTGGGCACACATGCCTACTTGCAACGTATATTCTATGGTTATAGGTGGCACCGTCTGCAACGAATGACTTTAGAACCATGTCTCCAAACTTGGATGGAAATTCATCTCCTGCAAAGTGAAATAAACATATTATTTAGCTAATGTTCCAAAATCAGCACTTTTTAATTTCATTCATTATAATAGCCTAAAGTACTCACTAATTATACAAACCGAGCCAATTGGTACACCTCCACCAATATACTGATCCAACGAAGGTACCCTAAACTTGACAACCTGCTCTCCAAATCTGGACGACGATGGAAAAACGCCTGGAATAGGTATTCTAGACCCTCTTCCAGCTCCTCCCCCAAGGGGTCCAGTAGACTTTTTTATAATAATAGGATTTGACTTCATACCTATTTTAAATCTTCAGTCACCTGTAAAAAGTGCTTAAACCAAATGCAATTTCAAACAATGTTATCCATTAAAAGCTATATATTGTATTTTTATCCTTTTTATTATTTTTGTATTCAGTATTCACCATCCGGATATAAATACTTACTAAAAAAAATACCTGATAAAAATACCTTTTAGTACCTGATAAAAATACACATAAAAAGGCATGCATAAAAAAGTTCCTTTTCTGGATCTGTATTTTTCCCATTTGATCTAACCAGACATCCATAAAAATGCATGGATGTGTGACTATTGTTCGCGTCTCAGGACGGACCAAAAAAGTGAGCTGAAGAACTAAAATGAAATTTTTAGTGAGGAGGAGCTGCTGATGCTTTTGTATACTTTGTGCCTCTTCGTCTTCTTGTTCAATACCTAAAAAGTAAAATTATCCTTGCTTGCTTCAAGTTATCCTATGTATGCTCAATGCTGCTGCTGGATGGATGCAAGTTTCAGTTTCTGTCGTTCATTTCGTTTTCGTCTCCCTGTTGATATTGCTGCTGGGAGAAGAGACCAGCGAGAGATCCATTTACACATTGGATTGAATACGGAACAGATACAGAAAAGCATTTACGTAACTTCCTCAGTTTTTTTCTATTGTCAAAAAATTAAAAACTTTTTAAAAGTAAACAGTAGTGGCAAGACGGAAACTGAGATTAGTTTTAAATATAGTGTGTATTTTAAGTGGAATAAGAAATGACAATTAAATTTAGAAGTAGAAGAGTGTAAAAATTATAATAAAAAAGCGATTGTGGTACAAATTATTAACAGGAAGAAGGAGAAGGAGAGGAAAAAGGTGTCTGGTAAGTAATTAATTATCTAATTTTTATTGTTAAATATGGCAGAGTGGAGTTGGGATACTTTAGCTTCTTGTGAATTGAGGTAAATTAGCGAAGATAGAGGGTTGAATTAGGCATCAAATTCAATTAACTAGAGGTCTGTAGGTATGTCATATGTTTTTAAAGGCAAGTTGGGGGTTGGGGTTTACCTGGGGTTGATTTTGTAAAATGGTCTACAAAAAATAATTTATTATTAAGAGTCAAGAGTTGAGAGTAATTTACTGGCAGTGTATGATCTGGGGGCGTTTGATTAAAAGTTTAAGCAAATATTAATTTAGGTATTCTTTATAAGGTGCTATTTTTTACTATCTGCACAATATAGTATGATATGATAAGGTGTAGACGGGTGGGGGTTGATTATGCTAGGCTAATGATATTTATTATTTTATTCATTATTTGTTACAGGAGAGCCGATAGAAAGGACGGGCTTCCGTGTTGTTCATAGTTGAAGGTCAAGGAAAAGTCGAAGGCGCTAACCAAGTAGCCTTAGGGCTGGGGGTCACCCCTACTACTACTTTAGGAAGACACACCTGTGATTAAAATCAATTGTAAGCAGCAATGTCGTCAATACATTTCGTGGTGCACCCTCTTCCGGGAACTGACGAGCAACTGGCTGAAAGGTAATATTTGCAGTTGCAGATACTCGTGTTGGTGTTGTATTTATGTACTATTAACTATTCTTTTGGTGTTTAAAAAAGAATTGTGATTATATAAATGCTGTTTTGATTGTTTTATAGATTGCGTGAACTTGGAGAGAAGATCAATCGTTACAATTTTAGTGTACCAAATGTCCTCTCTTCAATCAGAGGTGGACCAGTGGTTAGGCAGATTGCTGTTGGTCCGGCGCACATAGCACTCCTGTTTGATGATGGACGAGTTGCCCGGTTAGCCTTTTCAGTTATATCAGATCGCCTGGATCTCAGTAGAGCAGAAGCCTCAAAAACATGTACCAAAGCTGGAAGCAGTAGTTCCTCCCGACAACAAGCAAGACAAAGGGGTAGAATCAACAGAGCTGCGACGTTGAGAGGTGGCCGAGGAGCTGGAGTCATTATGGGATCAGCGTAAAATCATAATAAAATTATGAAATGACCTAATTTAGCTTATATCTAGAACATTTTAACATTTAAATATGTATTTTTAGTCGTTCCGGCGCTCGTTCTGTCAGACCTGATCGCACTGCTGGAGAAAGTGGTGAGCGTGATAGCTTTTCCAGATGGCGTGATCGTCAGTATTTTGGGCCAAGACGTTGGTTGGAGAATGCATTGCGTGAACCTTGGAATAACAACTCGAATGATTCCAATCCAGGTGACAGCACTGCGAGAACATCAAAGTCTGGTCAGATTCAAGCCGGCAGTAGTGGCAGTGCATCCGGTCCCTCTTCATCAAATCAAAGTAGTCCAATTTGGTTATCAGATGAGATCGAGTATTGGCCTGAATTATCCAAGAATATTAGATTTGTAGCCATCGCTGCAATGCACAGTGAGCTTGTGGCAGTTGGTGTGAATGGAGCAATATACCAATGGAAATGGATTGAAGTGGAACCATATAGGAATCCAGATGTAAGGATTGTCGTAAAAATACAAATGAACTAAACATTTAAAATCGCAAAAATATAATGTATTAAAAACTAACTGTTGTTGATGACTTCGTAGAATCCATCAATTACTCATCCCCGTTCTCCAGGACTGGGTCTAACGACTGAGAAAGTCACATTGGTAGCGTCTTCTTTGATTCGTTGTACGGTAGCAACTGAATCAGGAAAAGTGGCAACATGGTTGGACGAATCTATTGCACACGTCTCCAGTCGATTAGAACATGGTGCTGGAGCCTTTTACGACACTTTTCAAGGACTGAAGTTTACACAGCTTTATGTATGCAATCTCTACTCGCTTATAAGAACTGACAGCAACTGTCTCTACTGGTGGGGTGTGCTTCCCTTTAATCAGAGAAAGAAATTGTGGGATAAGTACAGAGCCAAAAGTAAAAAGTCTACAAGATCTGGTGGCGTTGACCTGCATTCATCTTCTGGAGCATCAGAAATAACAGTAGGAAGTCAAGTGCTCATGCGAGTAGCTCCAATGTATCAGTCAGGCTCTATCGGATTCACAGTCTCCGGGGGTATTCCTAAAGTGGGACAATTACTGAATGCTGCTTGGTGTCTAACAGACAAGTGTCGCTTTAAAGTCCTTCCAGGCCCACCACCTACAGAATCTAAGAAGTATGAACCCCGATCTACAGATACTATGCCACCCCCTCCATCTCCAGCTAGCTCTACATGTTCAGACACTACATTACCATCAACTTCACAGAAGAGAGCTAAGAAGGGTCCAGCTGTAAAGGATGGAAGTGAGAAGAAGGACGAAGAGGAGTGGTTACTAAAAGAGGTCGTATTTGTGGAAGACTCTAAAAATTTACCGATTGGAAAGGTGCTGAAGATTGACGGGTCTTTTGCAGTTATCAAGTTCTCTCCGCAAGGATCTGCTGCATTAAAAGATGGAAAAGAACCACCAACGACTGAAGAAGCAGTTCTTCAGGAATGTCGTGTTTTACGACTCGACGACTTGCAGCTAGTGAAAAATGGCTCCTTGCCTAAGTCTCCTGATTGCATTCAAAAGATGCCCAGACGTGTCTCACTTGGAGAAATTAACAATATTTTATCATTATCTGTCGACTCAGTGGGAATACATGGAATTGTGAAGGACGGGAAAAAGTTGTTGTGGAAGTCATATAATCTGAGCACTGGCAAAGGAGAAACAGAAAGCGGATTCCCTACAGACACATCAGCATTCCTTGGAATTGATCCTAACCTCATTTCATTGAACTGTAGTTGTGACAATGAGTTCATGAGCTTTCTGCGAGATGGAAACGGGACAATGTACCCTTTGGTAAAGGACTACTTAGAAGCGATAAAAGATCCAGTTTCCCTTGATCTACCACCTGTAAAATGCATTGGATTAGGAATCCATGCTCTTCCACATGTTGGATCGCAGCAGAAAAACCAAGTTGGAGTCTTAGTCATGGCTCTCGAGCAGCAGATTTTAATGTCCAAGATCTTAAAATGTGATATTGAAGGAGTAAAGCATGTATTGTTGAATCTGGACCATGAAGCGCAGACCAAACCCTGTTCAGGACTAAGTCTGAATCGAGTTTTGTCTGAAAGATGTGACGGGAATCGGAATATATTTCATGCTGTTGTGAACATGGCAATGCCGTCAACTAACAAGGAAGCTGACACAGCTGGCAACAATACGTCAGGTACTGGCAATTCATCGTCGAGCGGCAATACTGGCACTACTACTACAACAGTTGTTGCGTGTAGTTCTGGAAGCTCAGCCTACCATAGCAGTACTGGGAGTTCCTCATTGGATGCCACAATCGAAAATCTGGCGAGCTATTTGGGAACACCTCAACAACCTACTGGTACTGCTATAATTAGTGTTGGGCTGCATGTGTTGTCGTTTTGTGTATTCTTTATTATATAAAGTTACTATGCATTTAAAAGAGCATGCTTAATAATACAACGATTTCTTTCTTTTTAGCCTTGACTGTAGGGTCAGTTCCAAGTGTGATTGCTGAAGCAGATGACTCAAATGAAAGCACTGAATCGGCATCTGCAACAGTGATTTATGGCTTGCGAGGCTTCAATTCTAGTAGCAGCGGGCCAGGATCCTCATCTCATATCTCAGCGTCTAATCAGAATTCCGTCTGCGTTTGGGATCCTAGTGAAAGAGTCCGAAATGCGCAGGCAGCTTTGAAATTGATGTGTGAATCATACGCTTTGGAACCACATTTACATCAGCTTTTGGGTGAACGGGACTTCAGAGGCCAAACTCCATTTATGTTGGCTGTTGCTTGCCGAGCGTATCCATC
>JAHZNG010001852.1:0-10537 GCA_027744375.1 Orchesellides sinensis | reverse complement strand
TAGGTGACAACGACTGTGGAGACTACAGTGACGAAAGTGAAGATGCTTGCCCATGTGCTGAGGGTGAAATCCGTTGCGAAAAGCCTGAAGGTTCTCAAGTTCCCGGAGCTTGTACGTAACCTATAATTTATGCTTTAGTTAATTTAAAACAAAGGATGGATAATTTTTGTACTAATTGAAATGTTTATTGTTGTAACATTATAGGTATTCCTCCAGAATACATTTGTGACGAGGATGGCATCTGGGATTGTCCCAACGGTAAGAGATTGAGTGGCAATTGACATACATTCACTAAAAAGTTATCTTATCATGGTTTGAGTAAATATTGGAAAGGATTGAAAACATTATCATTTAAATATGCGAATCCTCAAGGTTCTGATGAGGCTAACTGCACCAAGGCTATCCATAACACCAAATTCCGC
This sequence comes from Orchesellides sinensis, assembly GCA_027744375.1. Lineage (NCBI taxonomy): Eukaryota > Metazoa > Arthropoda > Collembola > Entomobryomorpha > Orchesellidae > Orchesellides > Orchesellides sinensis. Next base: position 10,115 of record JAHZNG010001852.1, on the reverse strand, counting down.
CTTACTCAGAACACTGTCCTTCTCCACCACTTGAAGCAAGTCAGTGAGAAGCACCAGAACGAGAAGAAGCACATTTTTAAGTTTAACAACAAGCTCAGACATTAAAAGACCATTAAAATTCGGAATTAAATGCTACATGCGTTTAAAAATTCATCAATTCAACACGTTAGCATTCAAGATTAGTAGTTTATTACGCCCTTCTAATTAAACAGCGTTATTCTGTTCTAATGCAACCGTTTGTATACATGTAATATAAAATTCATTTTTATAATGCATTAAAATCTTATGAAATCAAAGTAGATATCGGCTGGAAACAGTCATCATTGTTGAAAAAACCTCTTATTGTGATTGTATCGTTTTTTCAAAATAAAGTAATTTTTATTATGCATTATAACGGTCAGGTTTTAGATGTTAAATTGTCATTGCATGTCAACATATGTACAAAATGCACAGGTATATGTACACTTGTAGGTATCAAAAATCTCTAAAAACAGATTCTTCAAAAAAGTGCATTTATCCTTTTGCATGCATACCTATTTCGGGCTATTTCATACAAGGTAATTAATGACTAGCGCAATGTACCCCAACCCAACCGAATGTGTGAAATATTGCAATGTTGTTGCACCATATGTGCATTCAAGCTACGTGTTTGTTTACATTTACATCATTCGTGTACAAATGATTAGGAACTTAGGAATACATTTTATCTGTTTAGTGGAGAAAATTAGAAGTAATCATCGTATCTTCAACTCTCATTAGTTGTGCAAATAATTGATTGTTTGTGGACGTTAATCATTTATCATGGTTTACCAAGGAAAGCTTCAAGGGGTTGTGTTGGCTGCTGGACGGGGATCCCGGATGACACAGCTGATTGGAACAACAGTTCCAAAGTGTCTAGTTCCTGTTTGTGGAAATCCCCTTATTTATTATCCCCTCAAGAGTTTGGAAGCTGCTGGATTTAAAGGGAAAGGTAACAGAAAGAGGGGTTACCTGTTTTGTTAAACTAGTTTTAAATGTATTAAAAATGGTAGATATGACTATTTTTGTTTCTTTTGCCATTTTCAGACATATTGGTTATCATTCAAGAACGGGAGGATGTACGCAAAGCTCTTAATAATGTTGCTGATCGGCTTGGGTTAACGGGGCTGGAAATTCTTACTGTGCCTGAAGACTCGGAGGATTTTGGAACCGCTGAGTCAATTCGAATTGCTCTTAGTTCCAAAAAAATTACGGTGAGTTACAAAGTAATTTTTTGTACTGAGCGATTGGTATTGGTCATGTGTTGCAAAATTACTTATAATTGTGGCTTGTAACATTTTTATTTCAGCGGGACTCTTTACTAATTTCCTGCGATACTATTGCTGACGTTCCGCTAAGGGAACTGCTGGATTTTCATGAAATGAAGGATTCTGAGTTGACAGCTTTATTTCTTTCGCCTTTGCAGACCCCTGAAAATGTAAAATTGCCAGGACCTAAGAGCAAAATTAAAGCAGGTGTGATTTCGATTTGATTGTTTGGATGTTTATAAAGTATGAACTAATTAAGGTGTTTTGTGGGTTTAATTTTGTTTTTTCTTTTTGGTAGAACGAGACATTGTAGGACTGAAGCCAGCAACTAGCAATCTAGTGTTTTTGGCGTCTGAAGCAGACTGTGAAGAAGAAATCAAACTTCCTGTTTCATCATTGAAGAAATGTCCTCACACAAAAATATTAACAGGCCTAACGGATACTCATATTTATTTTATACGACATCAACTGCTAAACCGTTTGCTAGCTATTTCTACAGAAAAGTATTTACACGATTTCGCACAATTTCTTTTACTTGGTAATTTTTCAAATCAGTGATTATTTGTAAGTGAAATTTTTTCAAATGAATTGCAGAAATTTTATCAACTTTAAGGGCGAGTTCCTTCCATATCTTATCCAGAACCAATTTTCTCCAGAATTTTCAGAGTATNCAACTTTAAGGGCGAGTTCCTTCCATATCTTATCCAGAACCAATTTTCTCCAGAATTTTCAGAGTATTCTTTTAAATTTTTTGCCTGTGTGCAGCCAAAGTTTAAATGCATTAGAGTTAACTCAGTGACCAGCTTTGCTTTGTCCAACAAATCGGTAAAGAAACAAGAAGCTATCAATTTTATTTTTACGGGCGTAAAACAAAAAATGAAATGTCTTTTTATTCTGGAATTACTTTTTGTCTTAAAGGGTGACTGGGTCAAAGATGTATTTCTGGATGGAAATATAGCAAAAAGTAAATGCAAAATTGCCAAAGGATGCAAACTATGGGGAACTACCCTTGGTGAGCAGTGCATCGTTGAAGAAAAATCTAAAGTAACCAACGTCANAAAGGGTGACTGGATCAAAGATGTATTTCTGGATGGAAATATAGCAAAAAGTAAATGCAAAATTGCCAAAGGATGCAAACTATGGGGAACTACCCTTGGTGAGCAGTGCATCGTTGAAGAAAAATGTAAAGTAACCAACGTCATAGCACTTGATGGAGTTGTTATCAAATCTGGAGCAACTGTGGAAGGTTGTATTTTATCATCCCAATGCGTCATAGGTTCTAATGCGGTTATAAAAGACTGTCTTGTAGGCCCTAAGTATCAAATTCCTGCTGAAGGTATGTATAAGCGTCTTAAAATAATAATCCGCTTACAACCATGAATTTATTTTATGCGCAGATAAGAATATGTGTTATTTGCCTATTTTCTTCTATAGGTCGATTTACGAAGGAGGAGTTGACGGTGATGGAGGAAGCGTTATTTGGATAAGACTTAATTATTTGAAAATACAACGGGTATTCAGTCCTCGAATATTGTCTACATTGGTGTACAGTACAGTAAAGATGTTTTGTACCTTAAGATTTAATACATTTCGGAAGATTTTAATAAAACACGAAAGAATTATTAATATTAGAGTGGAGCAGTTTATATTATATTATTGTAAAGACATCTATATATAGTTTGGTATGCATTATGCATGAACTTGGTATTTTTGATTAGTTTACAAAAATGTTTACATACTACTATTTCATTCGAACCGAATCTTACAATTTATTTGTGTGAAATTGGAAATATAATTTTTGATTTTTTACCTTACTTATGTGTACATGTGTGTTTTACTATGCCCCAAAAGTGAAAAGTACATAAGGAGAGGATAAGTACAAGTACTATAACGAAAGTCGTATTTGAGAGCAAAGGATATTTTACAAGATATCATGATCTGTACCATCAATCCATACTCATCTTCATCAAGTATGTATTCTCCTCACATGTCTACCACACATTCACAATAATTCACATATCCCTTACACTATCCACCAAACCCAACCAAACCACCCGTCAACTTCAACCAGAAAAATCTCTTTTGGAGGTTTGTTTCGTTCCGGTATCCTATACATAAGCATGACAATATTCTTCTTGCAAATGTATATAACAAGATCTGCATCTGCATTGGTCCTATGATCCTAAAAAGATATTTGAGACGAGCTCTCTGATCCAAATAAAAAAATCGTGTGTAATAACTTTACTAATAAATGAAGTGTGAATGATTTTAGTAAATAATTAAGATTTTTAGCATTAAAAAGTTAGGCAGTAAATTATTCGCGTTTAATAGCACTGATGACTGAATTTGATTGCTGTTTAAAAGCATAAAATGGCAAAAATAGGAAGAGTAGACTGTAAAGCAATTTTGTGACAAAAGTTGTTAAGTTTGAAGTTGTGTTCAGTTTTCTCTTAACTAATGTCAATTAGGGGTGGTGGAGTATTCTGAAGATTTTTGGTAACTAAACGTAGCCCTTACATCCCAGCAGAAAAATGTGTACCAACGGGTTCGGATTTAGGGAGGTGATCATTGATCAACCCTTCCCTGGAAAATGGATGAATGTAGATATGAATTTAGGTAAGCCGTGTATTCGTGCTCTTAATTTTTAAAGTATTACACTTTTTAAGATTTCAATTAAAGTTTGTTTTTTCTGTTGCTTGTTTTTCACAGGTGGTGGCCATAATACTTTCCAAGGAACCAAGTTCTCAGACTTTGGAGGTGGCTTTTCATACAAACCTTGTTCTCCTCCCAAATCAATTGTTCAGAACCGATGTATATACTGGTAAGACTTCTTATCAGATTTATAACTTAACTTAAGTAAACCATAAGCATGCTGCCTGCCGTGGTATCAAGGTTTAAGCTGTTGTTGTTAATTGTGAAATTCACAGGCGGACACTAAACGATACTCTAGAGCTTACGGAAATCTCAATGGACCATAATTTATTTGATAATCAGGTAATTACTAATTACGGGACTACGGTGGCAAATTTTAAGCTCAGTAGTACAGTTTATTTATCTAAATGTAACTTAACTCTATTTTTTGTTAATTAGGTGCGTTACGTGTTCCAAAATTCACCAATAGTGGGACCTATAACAATCCATGAGACGGAAACCAATATTGTGATGCTCGTCGCAACGGTCACTTCAGTCCACAGATTTGTTTTCACTCATCCCAAGCGAATGCCAGAAGTGAGTTGTCTGTGTAGAGCAATTTATTATTTTTTGCAAACCGGAAATATAGATCCTTTGGCCTGTAATTGTTCAACTAATTTTTACTCGTATGTTTTGTTAGCTTCCTGTGGAGAAGGCACCGTTGGGAAACAACAAACCATCAATCTTCTATCAAATTTGTAACAAGCCTCAAATGAGTTTCCGCAGTTTCAACCTATTTGAGAATGCCATTAGTAAGCTCTGCCTGTTTTAGTGTTTGTTTTATGAATCTTTATATCTTACAAGCTTTTGTTAGTGAATTATCATTTTCGTTTGTTTTAGATATCCCAGTTCCATTGAGCGCATCATGCTATTTCATTCAAAGCTCTTTGTATCCTACAATGCAATCCTCAGTTATGGTCCAACAACAAGTTTGTAACGGAGAGTCGTTTTTTGCATTTTCTTACGAAAATGGTAGTATTCAGGTGTTGAAAATTTCTAAAGATGATACGCTTACAACTTATGACTTAAATCAGTCAAATATGCTTGTGAGATTTTTCTCCGGCTTTACACCCTCTATTTTACGGTAAGTTATATGTGAAACGACAATCTTAACCTGTTACTAAAAAAATTGTTTTTACTAATTGGTTTTTACCCGTTTTGAATTGTGCTTAATTTATTTATAGAGGATCGGGTGCCTCATCGGAAGCAGTAATTGGCTTGTCATTTTTTACCGCTAAGATTGACAGAGGAGCTAAGTCACTTTACCTTGTGACTCTAGCTATGAATGGCCATTTAAAGCTGTGGATGGGAAACAATTTGCAGGGTGCGTTAGGATGGACGTCATTACAATCTGAATTTATCAACAGGACTATGGTTGATGGAATCTTGACAGGTAAAATTAGTTCATTTATAAATTTACCTCACAGCATTGCATAAATGTAATAATATAATCTTTTTATTTGCAGATTCAAGCATGCTGTTGAAAAAATCCAGTGAGTTGAACATGGAAGAGTTGCCATTTTTTGTTGTATATGTTCCCAACGATGGTTTTAGAATTTACAACGTATTGAAGAACACTGGTGGACAAAATTTTGGTGGTGGATCCTCGGCTCCTCTTACCGCTCAGTTCATACTTCATGAAACACGCCGAGTAGATTTTAAGGTTATAATTAAATCAATCTTTGACGCATAATCCATTTAAAACCTGTTGATTTTTATCATAATCATGGTATTGTTTGTTTTGCTAGGATCGAGAGTTAGTAGACTTCACTGTTACGCCTGAATATCTACACATTCTTGTAAATAATCCCGAAGAAGAAATAGAGTGGGACGTAAAATCCTATAGTCTGAAAGAATCCCTGAATCCTAGATTCAATCTAGCCTTATTAGAACCTACGCCACTCACGGATGTGCCAATTTCTGATGATTCGGTAGATCCTAAAGAATTTTACATGGATCTTGTGTTCAACAAATCGTCTTTCACCAAGAGCACAATTATTCAAGCTCTCACGGTAAAGTAATTAGTTTTTTAAAAGTTTTTTTTGTGTAACGAAAAGGTTATTTTTAACCGCTATTAACTGTTTCAACTCTTAAATTCTTTGAATTTTACAACAGATGTTCAAAAAGGATGAAGACGGTATAATAGATGATCAAGACTGGAATTCTCTCAAAATCACTGCCATGAATATTGTTGATAGAGAAATCGCTTTTATTACATCTACAACTGATTTCGAGCTGTCTGACGATGATTACAGCGAGTTGTGCATGAAGTACTGGCTGATGTTTTACAATAGCTGTGTTGAGTATCACATTGTGAGCTATTAAAAATACTATTTAAAGATTTAATTAAGCCTAAATTCATTTTAACATTTCTGAATTTATGACGGTGCAATATGGTGTTTATTATTTGTTTTTCAGCATACAATCAAACCGCTGGGGTTATTTTATGAAACCAATACAAGAATGTTATGTATCGTCAAGAAAAGTCGGATCTCGTTTCTTCGTCCTACGGATTCTCTGGAGACGTTGTATTACTTTCCGAATGTTGTTCCAGTATCTGAAAATATTGACGGTGGAGGTAAACCTTGCAAGGAGTAATGTACTTTTTTAAATGCTATATTTTCAATTAGCGTGTTTGTTTTTACAGACGACAGGATGATACAGCTACAGATGATGCTGAAGTATTTTGAGCTGATTGATGTGATTGAATCTACCATGGAAGAAGGACACCGCCTTAAACTTGAAAGGCGCTTAAAAAGTAGCCATTTAGCGTTGGAGGGTGCATGTGATGATATTGCAAATTTATTAACTGAAGCGGACCCACGAAGTGCATTCTTGGTACGTTGTTTAGTTTGGGCTCGGATATGTTTGCGTTGGTTTTAACAGTTTTTTTACTTCATAAGCTAAATGTAAATACTAATTGATATTGCAGGAACAACGACACTTTATTTCCCTGCTTGCCAATAAGCTAAAAGACATTGGAGAACTTGGAAATCAAGCCTTAGGCCACGTTATTTCCTTACTCTTGTCATGGGAAAGAGATTGGGAATTTTTAAACGCTGCTGGTGGTGGTGGTGATGGAGTGGAAGATATGGATACTGGAGGGCCGATGGTTACTGAGTTCTTCATGGGAAGTCGACTGGGTGCTCACTTAGCATTTAAAATACTTAAGCAGCTTCTGCAACACAGGTGTGTAGAGAATGTCATTGAAATTTGTACTGCTTTTGGTACGAATACAAGGCATGGGTAGTCAGTTGAAATCGTCCATTCTATAATTGGCGTTTCTTTGTTTTTCAAGATTCATGATTTCCCGGAGCACCGTTATTCTTCAGTCTTTATGCATTCGATACTTTTTCACAAAATAATGAGCAAGAAGGGATTTTCATGCTGCCATCATGGGAAGAGCGCCGTGATGCATTGACTGCCACAACCTACTATTTTGCTTTGCTTCAGCTAGCAGAGGAACATTTCGAATATTGCCGTCCTATTACCAAGTATGTGTAGCATAACATATACGCATTTGTGTTTAATTTTTATGAAAACTCACGTTAGCAATCTAAAGCTTGACTTATTTTCATGCATTTTAAATAGGGACAGAGGACTGAAAGTGGCCAACAGCCTTAAAGCCTTTACGGCGGACCATCTTAAAAATGAAAACTTCATGGATGGTCAATGGCCTATGAGACTTTTTGAAAGTTTCTGTATTTCACACCTTGGAGGCTTAGCGATTCGGAGTAGAGTTAGCAGAAGCAAAAAGTCTGGAGTTTTAGCTTTTGCTGAAGCAGCAGGGAGAGCTATGTAAGTGGTTAACTAAAAAAAGTGGAATGCATGGATTTCACCATATACTATAAAAGGAATGCGATATAATAGGCGTTTTTGTAATTTTTCTTGTGTAGATTACCACACGACATAACTACAATGGACCATCCTTTGGAAGAATTTTTGATAGCTACTTGTCAATACACTTTACTTGTGAAGTACGCTCACTATATGACAACTTACTTTCCGGGTTGCAAAGGGACGCTACGTAAGTTGATCAATCTTGAGCAGATTAAGATCTCTAATGAAATGAGTGAGTGTTTTATTACGTCTTTGAAATACTCCAATACTCTTTTACAGGAAAATTCTACCTTGGTCTATCTCACCTTTGTCTTCACAATTTCGAAACGTCTCTCAACTACTTCCGATCCATCTCCTTCCGTGAAGCATGTGGTGACACGTATTTCTGTATGAAATATCTAGACTTCCCTAGCATTGAAAATCCACGTGTTGAATTACTTCAAGAACTCTACTCCGAATATTTCCTCAAAATAATTAAATTGTTCAAGATATATGATCAAACTCCTGCAATTCAGAAACTTGCAGAGGATGGTTTGAAGGTTGCTGTAAACGACGATGCAGTCACTAGAATGTGTTCACTAGCCTTCAAGTCAGCCAGAGAGCTGGATGATTACCAGTCTGCCTACAAGTACATAATGCAGATTCCCAGTGCCGAGGGAACGGACGGGGTGAAAGAACGAAAGGAAAAGTTGGCTTCACTTCGAATGTTCCTCTCTAGAATAATTGAGCGCGGTGACGTCCAAACTTTGATGACACTGGATATGGCTGACATGTTCAATAAAATATCTACTGTGAGGGAACAAGTAGAAGATATTCTTTGGGGTCAAGCAAATCTTTCGGATCCTTTGCAGAATAATGGGGTTTACCAAATCTTGTACTTTTATCACGTTAGCCTTCAGAACTTTCATAAAGGTATGAATATAACTTAAAGCTTAAACTGAATCAAAGTTGCTGTTGCAGACTGTTGACCAAATGTTTAAACTAAATATACTTTTAAATACTATTTAGCTGCGTCAACCATGTACTTTCGTGTTATTCAATTGGGAGAAAGAGGCAGAGGATTGGATGGTCTCATTGCTCAGAAAGAGTCACTTCTTGATGTTCTCACTTGTCTTGGTCTGGTGGAGAACAAGGACTATCGTTATGTTATACGAAAAACTGGCGTGGTTCCTACAATGCCTACGCAGACTAAGCTAATAAACGGCGAAGAGGTCGCTTATATATGTATTGTTTTCTATATCGGTTTTTAATACAATTTTTTTTCAACTCAAATTAACTTTACATTCTTATTCAAAACTCAAATAGATACCACCACTTATCCAGGGTCAGACAACTTTAGAAGTTCGAAACTACGATGATATTATTAAGGAACTGATTTTGTGTGGTGCCTTAATCAAAATAGCACCGTTTACAAATCCTAACCCGATTAAGTCCACCGGTATCGACACGTTTTGTTTACTTCACCAAATCAATCAATATATTGATAGTATAAAATTAACCTGGCATGTATTTTTGTCTTTAGATTTTGAATCAAGAGTCCAGCATGCTATTGATGTCCTTACTCAACAGCATTACTACGACGATGCTCTGAAACTAGCCAATGTGTGGGACAGGCCAGTAGATGACATCATTTTAAGCTATACCTCCTGCTGTGTGTTCTTACAAAAGGGCATTATGCCACAGACTGGAGACCCTTATGACTACATTCGACATATTGACATATCTGGTACATGCATATGATTTAAAAATTCATGCCATTCGTAGTTATAACGAATCAGGTTAGATCAGATGATATGAGAAGAACATAATTATATTTTCATCTTTTTCAGAGTTACCTAATAGTAACACTGACGTGATTGAACTGGCCTTCCGTGCGTTACAAAATTACCTGTCAACGTATGTCAAACCAAACGAGTTTGGGCTCTACCAGAAAACGACTTTAAAGCTTCTATCATGCAGTGTTCAGTTACCCCAATGGCTGATTGACGATTATAAGGTATTTATAAGCTTTCAATTTTATCATAAAGGTTAAAGTTAGTCAATCTATAACTTATTGGGTTTAAATGAATTTTAGTGTCGAAATGCTTCCCAACTTCTGAGGTGTTTCATGCAGTACGGAATATGGGAAGAAGCTACAAGCTTAGTTCTGAAAATGATAGACGCACTACTGGGCCGCACTCCACAACAAGAATTCGATGCTTCAATTCAGAAATTAACGTCATATGACCCTGTGGAGCCTGTTCTTCCGTTTCAGGATATCAACCTACTGGCAAATGAAATGAGAGAAAGAAGTAGCTC
>JAHZNG010001851.1:0-21878 GCA_027744375.1 Orchesellides sinensis | reverse complement strand
TACTAATTTATTCATGGGCATAATTAAACCTATTTTTAGGATTAATCAAAATATCAAAACGCCTTAGCATAAAGTCGATAAACGAACATTGGATATACGAAAACTACTTGGAATTCTGTACCATAAAAAGAACAAAAATTCGATGGAAGTTTAGTATTTTTTAACTACACACAGGTCTAAATCTCAATTACGCCCCATATCATCAGTTTTAGCATGGTTTGAGCGGAGGAAAGCACCCAGTTTTCATTTCTTATGCACGTGAATGCCGAAACATAATTTGTACTAATCGCCCTTCGTCTAAGGAAAACGGCAAGAAATTCGTCGTTTTTCACGTTTAACCTATTCATTTTACCCTCAATCTCTTGCTCCTTTCAGCAATAACGAAGAGTCGAAAAAAGAAGATTGCTGACTAAAGACTACCGGTAAAAAACTGATCCAATCCAGTCAAGCCTATGATGATTACTGCAGAAAAGCCATTATATTCCAATTTTTTTTAAATCGTAGGATTTCATTTCCCTTCTTCTGTCTTTCCTCTTTCTCTCGAAATCCGAACAGAAGACAAATTAACTCTGCTGCCATTTACAGATTCCTGGAGAGATTTGATCGCAAAGAATCTCTTTTCTCCTTAAACGACAAAGCGATTAACTCTAGATTTTTATGTGGGAGTTGCGAGTAGCAGCAGTCACTCAAATACCAACGAAAACGATTAAAATGATCAAGGAATGAAATTACATGTAAAAATGAGATTTTCAAGGAAATCATATGGAAATGATGTATAAATTCAAATACACCTTTAGGTGGATTTCAAAAGTCGGAGTTTTGGTCCCTCTCAGTTTGAGCAGAGTGAAAATATATCCATATCCTCAAAAATATTGTTTGGAGTATACTACAGCGAATTGAAAGGGTTAAAAAATTAATAACTGGTTTTAGCATGAGTGAACATGAACGCAAAAAGTACTAAACCGCCTACAAAACTGCACATGCAACAGTTTCTCCATTACTTTTCCTGTTTGCGTGTGTGTTTAGTTGTTGTAGACCTTTTTAAGGTAGTAGTCTGTTTCTTGCACGCAAAAATGGTAAATGTTTTTATGTTTATTATTTCTTATTTGTCATGCATATGTACAAAAGTGTCTTTTTTGGAGTGGTGCTCATGTTTGAGATACTAGAGACCATTAATTATCTCATTCAGCGCATATATGCAAATTGTACACCGCACATTGTCTGGTGCGTGAACAAGAGATACTTGCGCAAAAACGTCCCAACCGAACCCCAAAACATTTGCAAAAAATTGCATTGTTGTGAATTTTAAGCTTTATAAGATATGGATTATACCGACTGACCAGCATTTGTCTTGAAGTGCTGAAATGAAGAACAGAAGTTAATTTTTTACCGAATATTTGCATATTATTATAACATCTGGTATTATATGACGTTAATTACCCACATTAATGTCTGTTTTATGCATGGTGACTCATTAATGCAATGCTCATAATGTGTAGAGTGTATATCTTATTCGTGGCAAGAGGGCCTACATCCATTGCTGAATATAATAATTCTTTGTGAATTTATTTCTTCATTTCTGTCTCACCAAAAGGGATATCGATAGGATATTTTCACCAAATGAATACAAATAAAATCCATGCCTGAATATTTGCGACAAGTCAAATATGACAGTGACAGGTATTTACAAAAATGAAATGTTTTATATCTACAATTCCGAGTCTACTTTTGATATTTTTTCTTAGATTCTTCTTAGTATACGTGAATGGCAACCTGTCTTCGAAAGTAAATGACTGCCGGATTAAAAATACCAAAAGTGCAGTTAGTTTCATTTTTACCAAATATTTAATATTCCCAGTATCACACTTGAATATTTTTACATTATCTAAAGTATCCAAGAAAGAGCCAAATACTAAAATGCTTTTTAATTCTTTTTCTGATTTTTAAAACCGGAGCTTTTATTTCCAATCGTGTTATGACATATGACAGGCGGTTTTATAGGGTACATCTACTATTATCAAATGACAGGATCTCATAAAAGAATTATAGGAAGTGAGTGTGCATGCATTTACGCAGTGAAAATTGGAATCATCGGATGCAATGTTTGAAATAATTTTAAAATCCAACCAAGTCTTACTCGTCTTTTCCAGCATTAAAAAGTCATTCAAATTTGGAATTCGTAATTCGTTGTATAATGCCTCTTGCAAGTGTTAATTTATAAAGAAGCATGTGAAAGGTATGGACATAAAATCTTTTTTAAACTAAAACCTTTTACTTCCTACCTGTCCATCAGTCCTGCCATGAAACATTAGAACACAAAAGGAGGAGGGAATAAAAATCAGATATTTAATTCATCTGACACAATAATTCTGCTTGCTTCTATCGTTTTTATTATTTAAAATATATTATTTGGTGTCTTTCCTGTATTTGTATTTAAAATACCGGTAAACTTGGTTTTTTGTAAAAGTAGCTTAAATGCTAACATTCAACATAAAAAAATGTAAACTTAACAAAAATGTTTGCAAAACTAGCAATAAGCATTTGCCTTGATTATTTACACATGTACTATGGATACTTCTATAAATAAGGTTCTCCAAGATGCTCCACATGCTCCAGAACATTCTGTTTTTGTTATAACTGGAAAAAATAGGAAGACAAGAACCATTTAAACTGTCAACTGGCCATGAAGTGGACTACTATAAGTCCAGAGGGAGCATTTTGCTGGAGAAAGGCTTCGAGGTAAGAAAAAAATACACTGTGAGCCACTTTCACTTCAACTCCCGTTTATCTCCTTGTCAGCTAAACGAATAGGCCATTTATTTTTCCTCTCCTCCTTCGAAAAGCCCTTGCTGGCTGTCCAAGACACACACACACAAAAGTGAAAGAAATATCTTTCGGGTGAGTACATTCAAGGAATGATAGTGAAGAGAGTTTTTTCTACTGGAGTATAAAACCCCGCAGCTGAGTCCATCCTTTTTCTTTAAAATTTTCTCCTTCTTTGTTCAACAACGCGCATATTATCTTGTAGAAGAAAATAAAATTCAGGCTGCTCTTATGCTTGAGTGTGATGTTGGGAGTAAAAATGGACCACTTGTCTCTATTGTCATAGAATAACATTGGAAAACTATGTCATCATCATTTTCTGTATTTTTTTTATATCATATATGTACATACATACTCACACAGCATATACTTCTGTTGACCATCCTAAAACACAAGATAAAACTGACTGTTTATCCGTTTTGGCTTTTCAACCTAAAACTTTTAGAAAATAAACGTTTCGTCATAAATTGGTGGTAGATTTTAAGTGACACCTACAACATCCGCGAAACTGCAAAATATCATGAAGATGCTAATACATACCGCATATTTTCGTCCAAATGTATAATTCAACATTTTTTAGGCAATGGTGTGTAAGGATTCATAAAAATAAATCTTTGACGAGTGCTTGTAATAAATATATGATTTAAAATGGTGGAAATATAATGCATAAAATGTATCTTGTGATTTACCATAATCGTCTGCTTATATGTTGATATTATGAGCACTTCTTACATTGCATTGTCTCATTTGAGATTATTCTAATTTTCTGAATTATAAAATGACTCGTGCTCCCATTTTCTTCAAACTTTATATTAATACTCACAGACAGACAGAGATTATTCCAAATCGTGAAGGGTAAAATTTTATAAGAAATTTTTGTATTGTAAAGTTTTTAAGGTATTCAAATGCTCATACAAAAATGTATGTATTCTTGTCTAAAAATTACTTCTAAACTGAATTGAATGGGATGTTTTGAGAAGCAAGTATCATCACAAAAATACGAAACATATCTTTACAAAACTGCATAATATTTTTTACAGAAAAAAATCTCAGAAGCACAAGAAGAAAGACAAGAGGAGAGCGGAGATATTTATTTGATTATGCAAATGTTCACTGGCCCCCCTGTAGACTCTTCAAAGATATATAAATATTTTTTAACAAAAGGTTTTTTTCCTATTTTTTCATATTCCATGCTCAAACTTGGCGTGTATTATTTTCAAAAAAAGTTCTTATAAATTCTTGAATGGACTATGAAGAAAGGAAGAATGGGTAAAAAAATAATTCACGAAGGAGAAGGCTAATAAATAAAATCCGATTCCTGCTGTTGGTTGACTGACTTCATGCTAAGCTGTCAGCTACTTTTTTAGGAATGCATAATATGCATAGGTATCCTTCCTACCACAATGTAACAATGGATAAAGGATTTTATATGTAGATTTGGCTAGTAGTCAAAATCATTTATAAAATAAAAATGTTGAAGAGGATAATATATGTAGCATTATCATCATCAATGGCAAATATCATTTCGCTGAAGAAAAAACACGAAAAAGTTACAAATACGTTGCAACTCTTCTGATATCCCTCTGACACTGAAACTGAATGAAGACATGCTATGGTGGATAATGTGTCTGTTATGCGTACATTCTTGTCTAAAGGGTACTTGTAGAGAATTAATTCTAGTAGGATTTCCATTTAGGATTTGCATATTATATTAAATATGTATATTCCCAAGCTTGCATATGAACATGGATAGACATAATAAAATAATATACTAGATAAAAAACTACAAATCAATGACATTTAAAGAATAACATGATAATGTGATAGTAATGTTGATATATTTATATGTAGCGTGGTGCTTCTCCTGGTCCTCCTTGTTTTCTCAGCGTGAAAGAAAAAGTCATCCGTTTTTAATTCATATTTGTATGAGAAAAATTAATAAATTATCAATGGTTTCATTCAGAAGCTTACTTACTCAAATATTTGTTTTTGTAATGAAAGGAATTCGAAAATTCCTGTAGTTGATTTACATTTCATCCAGTTTTATTAACAATGGACATCTTCAGACAATAGCCTTTGCATAGCAGGGAATTTGGGGCTACTTGAGATTCCATTTCTTAAAAGGTGTTTTTCTATTAAATACCTGGATTTTTCTGCAATTACAGCTATTTTAATGACAATATCTTCGATTAAGAGTACTTACGTAACAATAATTCATCCAAACCTTTATTTGAACACAATGTGTTCGTAAGAAGTATTACGAAAAGAACAAAATAACATGGTTGGCTCTTGTGATTTACGTGGTCGGATTTCTGTAAAAACCATAATGTCCAGTTTTATGTAAAAATTACGCTTGAGTAACAAATACTTCGATAGTTGATTTGCGCATTGGAACCCATCTATCCCTGATGTCACGACATGCAAAAAACAAACAAGCTTGAGACTTGAAATATGCCAAAAAATTAACTTGAAGTAATAAGCAGTTTGGTAAAATCGTGTCGTGAGCCTAAAATTGTAAAACTACACGAAGAACAAATAAGCGTTCTGGCCACATGATGATTAGTAATTGAAGATGTATTATCTTCTTGTGTTTTTATCATTTGATCTTCCATTCATTCGGTAAGTTTTTTTTGCGATGGGAATCATACAGATTTTCAGACCAGCTTGGTTGATATCCCGTCAATAACATGTTTTTGGCCATCGACATTCCTCTGAAAACTTGCAGACAAGACACAGATCACATATTCACATATGCGTGCAACAATGGAAAGATGCTAGGAGAATTTTTTACAATTTTTTGTTGTAATGTTTCTTTGGAGGAAGGATACGGATATTATAAATGTTTGCTCATTCAGTGACCATAAAATTAAACGGCTATTTCATAAAATAACAAATTGCTACAGTTTTTAACAAGCGCAATTACTATAATTATCCGTGTGATGACTGTTAACCAAAGGGTTGCAACTTAAATACATTGCTCTACAACGGTGTTCATTGATCAAATGATAAACGAAAAAGGGTTGGTTCTGATGAATGAAACCAAATGACAGGGAAAAATTCTCTTTAAACAAACAAAGACTAATACATAAGTACTCTACAATTAACCTTTGTTTTAACAAGCATAACCACATGTGCTCACTTAGGATGGAGGACGATAACAATATAATGATATATATTTTTCATGAACGCACAGAAGGCATTTATAAAAGATGCCACTATTTTGCGCTGTTTTTGTGGAAATCGACAGAGCTCAAAACAGCCAACAATGACTTATAATTTTACATTGCAGACTAAACTCCATTTCATTACANTCATGAACGCACAGAAGGCATTTATAAAAGATGCCACTATTTTGCGCTGTTTTTGTGGAAATCGACAGAGCTCAAAACAGCCAACAATGACTTATAATTTTACATTGCAGACTAAACTCCATTTCATTACACAAGCCATGTTGAATGTTCTCATTGTTTGCTTTTTTAACCAAACATGCGATTTTTAAAAATGTTTTTCCTAAACCAGCAAAAATATCGTTTTCGTGTACCTTCGTTCAGGAATCAAAGAAATAAGTAAATGTTACAAATTGTTTGCGTGCTTGAAAGCCATATCATTATGGGGCTGGTTAAGCTAATTACCTGAAACCTGACAAGAGCTTTTTAGAAAAATATGAAATGGAAATAAATGAAAATGAAAAGCTTTGCACCGGATTTCGTGAGGTACGCATGTTTAGGTGGTATTATGGGTATATGTGCTTAAAATCATTAATACTCACTGACCGTACAATGATCTATCTCTTGTTAAACTAGTTTAACTAGAATTGTTTATGTGAGGTATTTTATTCTACCTTTCATGTTTTTTTCTAAAACAGAGAATTTTGGACACGCATTCCTGTTTACGTTATTTGTGAAACGAAATTACTAGGATGTATAAATAAAATTCAAGTTTAACAGTCAACAGTTGCTATTTATGTGAAATAATTATTTTCTTTGTGTGTATAACTAAATGAGATTATTTATTTCGGCCACCCACAACAAAAATTCATGCTACATGAAAGCCATATCCTGTCATACTCATTTAATTCTAAGTCTTTGGTGAAAAATTACTCTCCATTCGTTATCCGCAATAAAAGTAATTTTAAATTGGAACGAGTAATTGAGGTATTAAAATCTTACATCTAATGTATTTTATTCACGTGTAAAATTTCTTGGTCATAAACCTTTAAGGCCTTAAGATACAATACACTAAAATATGTACATGTATAAATGAAGTTACTTTTTTCGTTTGCTCTCGTTATATGACCACACGCTTTTTTGAGTAGTCTGAAATAGATAAGAACCATGCATAAATGCAATAATGAATGTTTCAGCCTAATTAAAACCAAATTTTAACCTTTGCTTGTATTTGCGTAGTGTGGGTCATGAAAACGTGCAAATTATTCCGAACACCCTCACACTTCACAGTCTTTGCTAGATAATTCAAAACCAAAACTGAATGATATCATAACATTTCCAAAAAACTACATATTTATGCATGGTACACAACATATAAGAACTGCGCATATGCTCAGATATAAAAACAAATGGGCTAGCTGTGAGTGAATGTAAATTTACTATTCAATATAAAGCTCCATTAAGATAACGATTAGATTTAATAAACACGAAATAACAAAAAATAGAGAATACTTTATTAAGACTGCATATATTAGGGCATGACATGTTTTTTATTATCTCTATCCACTTTTACTACCGCCAAAAACTGCTTAGTTTGTAATTATATTTAAAATGTTGCAAGTACGCGAAAGCTATACTTTCACTAAAACTTTTACAACAAAATCGAAATACAAAACTCAATGTCATTGAAAGTAGTACAAGTACTAAAATATAATAGTAGTACCAAAACACACCTAAGCATCACAATTATGACTACAATACGCAGTTACAATACCTGAAATGGCATTTATCTTATAGTAAACAAGTTCCAATATTTCACCTATTTTTTCTTAATACTAAAACTTTAGGTTCTGTCTTGATGGAAAAAGGTGGTGCACGGCTCCATGCAAAATCTATTCCAGAAAATCCTTCTTCGGAAACAAGTATTTCATGT
This sequence comes from Orchesellides sinensis, assembly GCA_027744375.1. NCBI lineage: Eukaryota > Metazoa > Arthropoda > Collembola > Entomobryomorpha > Orchesellidae > Orchesellides > Orchesellides sinensis. The sequence continues at coordinate 13,955 of JAHZNG010001851.1, read as the reverse complement.
GTTTTGAAATAGGTTAATCTTTCTTCTACATCTTCGGCAGCAACAAGTAAATGACTGAAGTTAAGAATTTCCTGCCCTCCTCTAGTGAGTCCCTCTGTTTTGTTATACGTCCAATAAGGAGACAATTCTAGGAAACGGGATACACCAGTCTGAGCTGAATAGACATCAATATGAACGTTTACAGGAGAAGATAAATGTTCCAACTGGTGAAGCTTTAAAAGAGCATTGCCACCCGGATAGTTTTTACTAGAAACTACCAACAATGCCGTCGACACTACACCATTCAGAACAATATGAAAAATAACACCGACACTAACTACAGCCCAAAGAAAACTTTTAACACGCTTTTTCCATAAAATATCACAAGCCACGGCAGCAGCAACGTTAAGAACTGGAATGACATAAATTATAAAACGAAGCTCCTTGTGGGGGAGGAATGAGTACAGGAACACAAACGCCAGACATGGAAAGACTAGAAGTCGCGCTCTTGAAGATAAATACACCCCAGCTGGAATTAATAACGTGGAACTTGCAAGGGCTCTGGGTAGTGCAGAGTAAAAGTACCAAAGAAAAGGATGCGTCTAGGTTGAAAAAATACAACATATGTCATTAAGCTATTCTGGATCACCAGTTTGTTTTAAAACACAGGCTAAAGAATGATATGTTACTTACTCCCCACTTATGACTTTGATTTTGAACTGTATTATACCACAGTACTTCGCCTTCCGGCCATAACGTGCGCCTCCAGAATATAGTATCGATTGTCACAGTCCATCCTAAGCATACGATTCCGCATAATATTCCATACATTATGGCTCTGTAAGAAACGATCATGTTATCTTCAATTTCTGAGAAAACCCAACCCAATCTAACTTTCAATGATACAAATTACCCACTTAAAAATTGTGATACGACGAGTATAAAGTTCTATCAACAGCAAAATTCCAAAGAGGAGAACTAGCTCAGCTCGAAAGACAATGCAATCGAAAGCGGACATCATGATGAACTTGGGGTGGTCCCCTTTCATCCAATAATGGATTGCCAGTAGTGCTACATTGAAAAACAATTAAGTTATTTTATGATCCTACGCATACATTTTGTAAATTTAAAATAATACGCTGCTTAATTTCCTTATTTATCATCAACAAAGCACCACTTGCTTACCCCCCGGTAGTGCCATAATATTTGGCAGTGTTCTTCCCATATAGAACATTAAATGAAACTGGGATGCAGTAATCGCTACCAGCCATAGTCCCACCGATTTTCCAAACTGTTGAGACACTCCTTCTCTGAAACACTGGAATGTTCTAACAACCAGCTCGCTCAAGCAAAGTCGGACTAAAATCACAAATGAAAAGGTAAATAGCATTAACAATTAAAACCTAGAGATTAATATAAAAAAATATTAATATTAAAAATTACCGCAATGAAATTTTGTCAAAGCTTCGCCTAATTTTTATTACCTATTATCTGAACGGCATATTTTGTAAAAAACTGCTGAGCTGCAATCACAACTGGAGCTGACAGGCCAGCGATAATGATCGGTCCAATAAATGTCCTCGGCACAACGCCAGGAAACTCATAGATGGTCATACTGCAACGAAAAGAATTAAAATACATAATCAATCAACCTCCGGACTATACGTCCTCTCAACCCAATCCTTTTTTTTATAAAGAAATACCCCTTTCAACTTTACCTTTGCCAAATCTCCCCGATTGTACAGAATATCATGAATCGCCTGCAAATTAAAACTTTCCTCAACCTTTGTCAAAGGAGCTACTAAAATATGAACTAAAGATACCAGTCTTAAATACACTTCCGGGCTTAACTGAAACCCTTCATTATATTCTTCCTCTTTTATCTTCTTTTTCTTTTGCGACTTTCCCATTTTTTACAATTTAAAATAACAATAATCGCTACAAACTTCTTTACTCAACTTTCTACATAAACAGTATAACCCAAACTAACAGCTGTTGCGCCAGCTGATCTGACCGGCAACTAACTGAGAAGATAATGACTGCACTGCTGGAATGTCTCGCTGGAATAAATGCCGACTGGACAAGATAGTGTTTAGAATGAACTAAATAATGCAAGGTATATTTACTTAATTTTAAAATAGATCAATCCCGCGCTGTCTGTTTGCTCAATGGTTTCAATTTTTCCATGCTTATAAGATATACAAAATTGGAGCGAAGTCGTGGTGCATCATAAGTAGACATTGTCAAATCAAAAGCACTTCTGTCCTGTCAATTTTTATGTGAATAAACAACAAAAAAAGGAAATTTTGTCTTTGTTTGAATGAATTTTCAGTTGTGGCGAAGGGTGTGTTTTTCAAATTGTTTAAACAGATCTGGATCAAGTTTTAAAATGGTTAATGGAACCAGTGATGGACACTCGGTGGAGGGAGGAGGAGGAGGTCGAGGTGCTCTGATTGTGTTAGAAGGATGTGATAAGGCTGGCAAGTCTACCCAGTGTCGCTTGTTGGTTGAGGCGTTGAAGGATGCTGGACGACCCTGTCGTTTGTTTTCATTTCCAGGTAACTGCTGTCACAGGTTTTTAACAAATTATTGCTAATTGTAATCAACACAGCAGTTTTATTTTAAGACTGGTATCTTTATTTTCAGATAGGACAACAGAAATCGGGAAGGTTATCGATCAGTATTTAAAATGCCAAAAGACCTTGTCGGACCAAGCTATTCACCTACTATTTTCTTCAAATCGGTGGGAGCTAGAGTGAGTAGAAAAAGAAGATAAAGTAATGGTAAGGGTGTGTTATGGTTGTGGTAATTATGATGGGATTTAATATTGGTACGTTTGCTATCGAATTCTGTAGGCCTGTCATTCGTAATTTGCTGGAGAAAGGAGTATCTGTGGTGCTGGATCGATATGCGTTTTCTGGGGTGGCCTTTTCAGCTGCTAAGGTATGCAGAAGATGAAAAGACTTTTGATAAATACTGATTGTCTTTTATATTATTTTTACATAATTCGTTAAGTTTCATGGTATAATATAGGTTATGGGTTTGTGATGTTATTTCAGGGCACATTAGACTTGGAATGGTGCATGGCACCAGATGTAGGGTTGCCACAACCGGATCAAGTTTTCTTCCTGAATCTAAGCAAAGAAACGGCAGCAGGTCGCGGAGATTTTGGCCAGGAGAGGTTATGAGAAAACAGAGTTTCAAGAAAAAGTCAAAAATGTATTTTTCAAGATCCAAGATCCAGCATATTGGAAGGTTAGTAGTTGGCAAGAACATCAATTATGTGAATATTTTGGGTACTTGTTATTTAGTCAAGTTTTGATTGAATTAATTATTTTGAAATATTTAGATGATTGATGCGGATAAAACAAAAGAAGAACTTCATAAAGAACTGTTGACTCTGTCACGTGAAACAATTGATTCCAGTGCTAACCAACCTATTTTGAAGTTATGGAAGAATCAAATTGAAAGCAGTAATAAACTTCGAGAATCTACAATTAATAATGTTATAGATAAGCAAAACCATGTTTAAAAATTTTATTATGTGCCGAACGTAGTCCAGCTTTAGATTTCTATGTTAGAGAAATCTAGAATCTCCTTTGCAAGGAAGTAGTGAAAAATCATGAGTTTTTAAAATGGTATTTTAAAAATATGGTTTATAGTTTCATCTTAATAAGTATCAGTAAGAGTATATCACTACTAGTGCCTTTACGAATTTCATGAAAGAAAAGATGTAAAAACAGAAATATTATTAAAAAAATAAATGCACACAATTTTTCAGAATGCTTACGGAATGCGTTTGTAAATACTGCAAATGATTGTTTAAATGTATTACGGCAAATCTTTTCTTAATATGCATTTTTCTTGCAGGAAATAGCATCTCTTTTGATCTTAATATTCATTTTACAAACCAATATTTTCCGACCTATTAATTCGAATACTAAATGTTTCATCTATGTTGCGAATGCTGGAATGCAAATTGGTAGACGATGAACGTTTCCATTTCACTCAAGCCAACCAAAGATAAAGATATATACGTTTTAGTTTTTGTGGATATGTTCAAAATCATGGCCATCCGAAATGCTTTCCTGGAAACCACATCTCACTTAATTTCAGGTTATAAACTTCCACAAAAGCGCATCATCAACAGCGTCATCGTTGTGTAATGTACGTCATTTCAGCTTATGTGCATCCTACGAGTTTCCTATTCTGTTCCAGTTCCATTCCAGCTGCTAGGGCATGGCATGCATGTAATCGATATGGAAATCCTGTTATACATTTTGTACAGTTTAAGGTTGTTGTAGGACTTGCAGGGCAAAAAGATGAAACTTAAGATAGTTAAACAACTGATTAAATTATAAAACTGAGGTCTAACTTCATATTATCGCATGTGTAATAACCTACTATTGATGCAACCCGAAATTAATCAATTAGATTATACCTTTTATGTACTTTCACTATAATATAGAAGAGCGTCGAACGAAGCAAACTAAATCAAAAAACAAATTTTCGATTTTCAAATATAGACAATCATAAGTCAGTTTACCAGTGAAACTAGCTTTATTTAAAACAATTATATTTGAAATGGAAAAAATAAATCCAAGCTGCAGCCAAGCCTTCAATTGCAATGGCTCCGACCTTAACACGTTTTGGAATAACTCTCTGCCTCCAGAGATGTTAGAAAAGATATTTGACTATTTTGATGCAGAAACTCTGCAACTTTGTAGTCAAGTTTGCGTCAAGTGGAGAAGCCTCTGTGAAAGCAGAAACCCATTTTACATACCTAAGGTATTTGGCAATTACATTTTAAACCCATTTAAGTATAATTAGCAGCTACTTGAGGTCAATTATTCCATGAATATTCCCTTTACGTTTTGAATACAGGTATTACGTACAATGTTCCAATACCTGGATTACCCAACACTGCTTAGAACGAGATTGGTTTGCAAACTATGGAAAAATGGATTGGACATTTTGACAAAGGAAAGGGGCCTAATTATTCAAGGGCAAACATCAATTTCATCCAAACGAACTCTGCAAATGATAAAAGAGTTTCCCGTATCTTGTGCCACTGATAACCCATTTCCATCACGAACTGTTCAACTTTCATTTATTCTCCTTAACAAGAGCTTCTTAGGAGAAGCAAATTACGCAGAGACAGGGACAGTGGCTGAAATAGAAGTTGTTCGAAAGTATGGATGTCACATAAAAAATCTAAACGTTAAAGTCATAACTTACTCCAATAGTCACCAAGCTAGGGTTAACGTTGTTAGGAATATTGCATTGATCCTGGAAAATACGGCAAACGCAGAAGGGTTATCAATTGAGGTAAACTTCGTTTCAACCCCACAGTGGGTTTCTTCTAATTACAGTAATGACACCAGAGAGATATGTGATGTTAATCAGCTAGAGAGGAATATTAAAATGTCAACTATGCAAAAATTGAAAGCGTTTAGAATAGGTGCATGGAATTATGCAAGTGAGGAAATGGAATGGCTTTACATTCAAATTTTAAAAGGATCTCCAAATCTGGAGTTCTTTGAACCAGACTACTTCCAGGGTTTCCCAAAGCTGTCTGCAATTGTCTCCCAAATTAATGTTCCACTGAGATTGACCAGTGTAAAAGTATGTATTTCCAGTAGAAAGTGTTATGAAGCTGTGAACCTGTTGCGAGAGTCAGGGTTTCCTTTGAAATGTTTGTACCTGGACATTTTCCAGTTTGACTGGAAAAATAATCCTAAGTCTTGTGCGAGATTTTTTAATTTTGTTATCAAGTCTTGTGGAGGCACACTGACAACCTTGGCGCTTTGCTTTTTTTGCACTGTCAATATGGGGAAATTTTTGCCAAGTGCAAGTTTCCACATTAGTAATAATTATAGCCATGATTTAAATCAGGATAATTATGATCCTTCATATGGACTGATTAACTCTAAGCTTGCTGCACTTTCGCCACTTGGTAATACCCACTTGATTAATAACCACAAGCTGGAAAGCTTGAAGTTGAGAGGTTTTAAAGGTTCGCTTGATTTTCTCCAGAATTTTAAGCGGTTAAATAGATTAATACTGCACCATTATGATCAAAATATACAGCGGATTTTCAATTGTGAATCTGCATTTTTTACAAATGTACCCTCATTACAATATCTCTACACACCCTTGTTTAATAACGTTGAACTGAAGTCGCAGGAATTGTATTTGTTTGACAAGAAATGGCTACCTTTGCACTATGAGAAATACCAGGGTCGTTTACTAAGTGGATTTGTTAATTAATTTGAATAATGTTATGTGCTTAAACTTATTTATTTATCTTAGAAATGAAGAGATCAAACACAACCACATCTATTATTGCAATTTATAAAACTTATAAAAGAAATTGTTTTCGATTCAATTAGTAGCAAATAAATTATTTGCAAATATTTGCGTACTTTACTCTCTTCATATGTACCTATACATTTGTTTAAAATAAAAACAGAATTTTCAGTAAGTCCTCCTTGGCTCCTTGTCTTTTTATTTTACTGAAGTTGTGTGAGAATCGTAAAGCATATTATTTTTGTAGGAAATTAAAGTTCATAATTACTATTGAAAATTTTTAACTCTGTGAAATGTTTCGGTGATTGAATTCTCCTTTTCAACGTGGTGATTAGATTAAATATACTGTATTTCGTAAATTTTGGAGTATTTAAAAATTCCCGGCTGAACCGTGATTACGAATAAAATAAAAGTTCTAGACAATGCATTAAGTATTCAGTTCAGTTCTTTCAAAACCTTTCAAACCATAAACTGTACCGTAAACAAGTTCACCCTTTGTTTTTAAAAAGAAAGACATGTATGTCTTCTCAGAGAAGATGAGACGGTAATCAAATATAAAGGTCATTCTTTGTCATGAAAACTTTTCAAGGCTACCTTATGTAAAATCTGACCTTGCAAAAATTGCCATTAACGAGCCACCACCATGCATAAAATTCTAGCTCGACACACACGTACCTAAATACTGATTAAAAAGCAAATAAGCGTAAATTCATTGAAATGAGTATCATTCATCTTCATGCATGGCCTGGGTACGTGTGAGTGGTTCATCTTACCATGGAAAACTACTCGAACTAAAATCTGTCGAGTATAGGTGGAAAAGGAAACAGATGAGGGAGATTGCCGGGGTGATGCATTTTATTGGCGATCGATACTGCAAATCTTCTAACAATCTCTATATTCTTTACCTGTTGTATGGAGAGTCTGCAGAGATGTGAAACGATCTAAAGAGATGTGATCAAAACCAGGAATATCTGTATAAAGAAGACAGGCAAGGCTAATAAGGTAATGTATATATGGCTGTAACGATGAATGAGGCAAGGCCGTTTAAAAACATGTGTGGGTATATTTTTGCATTGATGTACGTCTCTTTATTTTCACCAGATACGGGTTGACTTACAGCTTAGGTATGTACTGAAGAAAGTAGCATACATCTGCTTTCCAATGGGTGAAAGTATAGATACTTTCTCTACGTGGACTATATTCATGCATAAACTTTGGTGAAATATAATGTGCATGCGGGCAAGAAATATCTTTATGCTTGGCGTACAACAAGTAGTTTTTATGGAAGAACAGGAAAGCGTAGGCAACATTTCCGCTTATGTATAAAATACTATGGCCATGGCATGTTTTTTATTCTGATGATGCTTTTTTTAGCAGAAACTTGAGTTTGTGTTTTGAGTGACAAACAGGGTATCGTAGAGTAGACACAAGAGGAATATTTATTTTGTAAAGAAACAGAAAACTTACAAAAATTACCTGGCATAATCTGGGTTTTACTTGCTTTTTGAACGTTAAGTGAAAGAGGTTGTATTGTATTAGAAAAACTTACCTTAGTTAAATAACTTATTGTTCTACATCTGAGGAATAGGAAAATGTCAAATAAGGATAATAAACTGTTCGTTATGTCCACAAGAACCATATCAGTATCATTAAGAAAAGAAAATAGATCAGAGTACGACCTTCTTCCGCCAGAAATTCTGGAAAAGATTTTTGGTCACTTGAAGCCAGACGATATACTCGCTTGTTCTCAGGTTTGCAGACGATGGCAGCTCCTTTGTGCCAAGTCGAATCCACTTCTTATTCCAAGGGTAATATATTTTGCTAATTTACTAATATATACTTTACTAATTTGCAAACAATAGTAGGTGTTCATGTATAATACTATTTAGTATCATAAATTGAATACAGGTCCTGGGAACAATATTTACAAAACTAGACCGTAAAAGTATTCTCCGCTCAAGACAAGTTTGCAAACTATGGCGAATAGGGATTGACAAAATGACAGCTTCCGACCAGCTTTTTATTAGAGGAGAATCCTTCATTTGTTTGGAGAACAAAAGGATTCGGAAAGTGATCATGGGAAAACATGACATGGACAACCCCTTTCCATCTCGAGCAGTTCGTCTCATGTTCATTTTCAACTTCAATCCTTGGCGTCCCTCCGAGCAGTTCTTCCCAACAGAAAAGCAAATCATTCGAACTTTCGGCTCCCATGTCAAGTTTCTCAGTATCAAAATCCTAATTTGCTCTGTGGACGGGACGATTTTCCAAACTGTTGCAAGAAATGTAGCATGGCTGCTCCCACACCTTCCAAACATTCAAGGTTTAACCCTTTACATCAGCTATACCTTTGGGGATGACGTCAACATCCCAGTTCGGAACTCAAATTCTGTTCGGAATTCCATCAAGGAACTCCAAAAAGACTGTAAAATCATACGAATGGCAAGTCTCAAAGCTTTCAGACTTGTAGCTTGGAATTTCGCGTCAGAGGAAACAGAATGGCTTTACAATGAGATCCTTAAACACGCCCCAAATCTCGAGCTTTTTGATCCAGACTATTACATGGGCTACAACAAGTACTCCCTAATATTTTCCCACACATTCGCATGGCCGTTCCAACTGACCGTCTTGAAACTTGCCATTCTTGGCAAGAAATACAATGAGTTTGCGAAACTGCTCCGAAAGGCAAAATACCCTTTGAAGAGTGTCTACCTGGACGTTTTTGAGTTTAACTCTGAGAAACATCCCAAGTTTGCTTTGAAGATGCTCTTTACAATTATCACAACTTGCAAGAAGACCCTTCGCACATTATCTTTAACATTTCATGCCAAGTCCAAGTATACTCCTGCTCCAGCAGAGTATCTTGGTAGACCAAATATATTTCGTAGGGTAGCTCTAAAATCGTACTGTTTTGCTCCAGACTGTCTCTCCTACTCGGAGGTAAGTCCGTCAAAAATACTGGCTCCAGTTGCAGCCGTATGTGATATTGAATACAATACGGTCAAACTAGAAAGCTTAAAGCTTGGGGGTTACATGGGGAGTTTGAACTTCTTGGAAGAGTTCAAAAGACTCAAGAGATTAATTTTAATGGAATTCAATCCACGGGAACAGAGCTTATTCACTTGTGAACATGCGTTCTACAACTATCTGCCGTCTTTGGAGGATCTCTACACGCCATCCTTCAGCTCATTTGATATTTACAGCAAGGAGGGGGAGAGTAAGGTTATTGAAGAGAAATATTTACCCATGTACTTATAATATTACTAAAACATAAGATGGTAGATAATACTAATGGTTAAAATATACATCTACTGTACATGGTCATTCTACTACGCTGTCAGCTACATAAAGTAAAATGTACATATGATAGATGAAGTTAATTATAATCATATTAATTTAAGAAATTCATTACTACTATAATTTGTTTTTAGCATATATACTAGATGTAGAATACTTAATGATCAGGCCGGTTTACGGCATATTCAAACTTTTGAACGCTGACAAAGCTTTTTAATTTTAGATGTAAACTTACTCGAGTGTTTATGTTACCATCTTGTAGCTAATTTCCTGACTTTCTGGTGAATAGTGTAATTCCTCACATTTGGTTTCCTTAAAGCCCTGTAAATGAACTTAACATAAATTGTTCTAGTTTATATTAAAATTTCTAATTAATAGCTAACACAAGTATGCAATATTGCGAATAACCGATATTGACAATGACAGCCTTGCAGTTAACAACAACCAAACTGGATAAAGATCAGATTCTGTAACTAATAATAAGTTATATAATCTAATGGATAAAGGACCTTTTGTCGAGGAATCCCAAAATATTTTTATGCAATGAGATGCACTTTTGAAAAGCCACAATCGTATTCCATTTAGTGCTGTATGTATACACAATAATAAGATACAAACAGAAGAGGTAATGCCTATTGGGTCAATTCGAATTCCAACTTTTCTGTTTATTGATGTGATTTGTTACACCAGAAAGTTGACAAAAAGTATCTAAATTGGCAATTTAAAACCACGGATTTCAAGAAATGAAGCTTAGGATAATGTGGATTGCAGGATGACAATGAAGTATGCATTAACGTTTACATGAAAATGAATTCCATACCGTACCATGTCAAACAAACCAATTTTAACTTAATTTAGGTCTTTTTATTGTTATTTTTAGCTTGTAAGTTCCATCATTGTTCCGCATGTACATCAACTTTTAATTTATATAAATAGTTCATGTATTCATGTCTCTCACATTGCTGCAAGCGCAACATGTCAAAAGTTAAATGTATTCAATTTTTCTAATACAAATGTATACACTCTGTAATGACTTTATATTATGTTATGATTAATAAAATAAAATGATTAAAACATACATAAGGTATATTTACTTGAAGTCTTATATCACTGCTTCATTTTGCCATGTTCCAAAATTTCATACATTGCATTCGCGACTGAAAGAAAAACAACATATGCTTATCAGTATCCGCTGGGATATCTTCCATGGACTACAAAAATGTTAAGATAAACCACTGCGTCTGGTTCTTAATCGGATTTATTTTGGAATGAGAATATGAGTATCGCTGCACCAAGCGCCGCCAGGATTTACAACATAAATGTCTCTACAAATATAAGTATCTTCCATTCGCTAAACTTAATTTGTTACTTTTTACCATATACAATTGCATATATCTTACACAATGCAGTTCAAACAAACTTAAATGTCACCACAAAAGTATTAATTTTTAAGCTGAAGCATAAAACTGTAGGTATATTCAAAACAATATAAAATTAGGTTTTGTCAATTAACATGCATAAACGTTAGAAAAACAACATAATACAGGGCTATTAGAATTAAACCATAAAATTATATATATAAATATTACGGCTGTACAACAAAGGTATTCACTTTTCAATTTCATCATTGCTCTTTTCTGCAAATACTACAATCTTTTTAGTATACACACAAAATATATATAACATCGCATTGATTTTTTCTTTAGCCTCTACCAAACGGAAAGACCGGGCCGAAATTGTTGCTTACATGCATACTTAAGAATATTTCATGGTAATACATTATTGGGTAAGATTGACTGAATTATCACAATACAACTATATTTTTTTTACAAAACCTTGCCAAATTTTTCCTTACGAATTTTTAAGTTAAAAATTTTATAGCTTTTCTCAACGTTTGTGCTTCTTAGCCTGTTGGAATTAATCATAAATGTCATACTAATTAATAGGCACAATTTAAATAGACCATACGCACTAATAATTATCTTCATTTTACTTCTTTACGTACGGGGGCTGCAGCAGGCTTATTTGGCTTTGCAGATACAACCCGGATATATGGTTCCGCTTCAGTCCCTTGCATTCGCATTTTCGTGGGGTCAAATACTTTGCGCTTCTTTGTTGTCGTCTTTTTACAAATGGATTCATGCTTCTGGATTCGATCAGGTGCAAAATACCGGCCACATACTTTGCATTCGTCTAAACCTGGAGGTGGCCCTGTTGAGCTTCGTGGCGGGGGCGTGGGCTTGCTCTTAATTACACGGGAGGTTGATCCGACTGCAGCCTATATACAAAAATACATTTAAATCTAATACCATAACGTTTGAGTCATACTGAGAAGCTTGGCGTCAACAACCCATACAAATTTGTTTTCAATTTCTCTACAGACCTTTCTAACAGAACTGGCAGAGGATATGCCAGGCTTTGACGTGGTACCTGCACGTGCTCCAGGTGTGCTCTAATTAAAATAAAAGTGAAAAAGAAGAAGCAAATAATAATAAAATATGTCGCATAACATAATAGTTACATGTAAAAGCATACAAAACAAACAAAAATCTTCCCAAACATCTTGAACAGGATGTCATGTACCATTTTGAGCGAAACTGATTTTTTGAAATATGTATCATTGTGAAACAAAGTCTCTATTGATGATACGCAGCTAAGCATTATGAATGAGAACCATTCACAGAATAAAATACCACTTTGTCATTTGATCTGACCTAATTTTTTTAGCTCTTATTTAATAATCACCTTACGCACCCCGTGCCATGTATATTTTTTGCTTAGTGTTTTCCTCTTACTCACGCACTGTAGCATAAAAGCTACAAAACTTGGCTGAGTAAACAAAACAGTATTAAATTGTGCGTAATATTAATTTAAGGGAAACGTTTAAGATCCTTTGATAAATACAGGTTAGTAATAAAAAACGCACGCATGCATATAAACTAAAACTGATAAAAAACGATGATACGTTTTGCATGGGCGCTCAACCGATAGGGTACCACGCACACATCAAGGCGCAGTGCCATTATACTATATACGCGCTGTCTATGTTCTGAAGTGGTTACATTGGTGGAGGTGCTTATGAAACATTTTAATTTGAAACCTCATGTGCCTATGCCCTACTGACTGATCTACCCTCGCCATTGCGGCTGCAGGCTTGCTGCGCACATTTTGCACGCTAGCAATTATAGCGCAACTTATATTCACTTTCAGACATGACATGACGTTCCGCTAGCTAGGTATTTCTCATGTTTGGGGTTGTGTAACAACTGTTGTAAAACAAATCCGAAGATCTTAACATGCTAACTTGTGTTTTTTTAAACAAAAGGTAAGAAAAAGTAAAGTGATACCTATTTAGCATTTATGATTATGTTATGACTTGACTGCTACAATATGATTTAATGTTAAAATTACAATGTAACTATCAACTATTGCTATCATGTCTAAAAATATAATAGGTAACTTAAGAAGTTCACGGGGTGAAGTGATAATGATAAGATGACACAGACAGGCTTATCAATTTATCATGGTCATGGTACAAGGAAATAAAAAGCCAACCACATACAGTAAAGTGAAAACAAGTAATCAGCAGGTTATCTTGTTATTATCAACGTTAATAGTAATTCTATCAAGATAACAAAGTAATGCAACAAGCAAAAACAATTTTGTGAGTATGATATGATAAGAGCTAAAAAGTGAAAGCAAAATATTGCCACAACCTGGATTACATGACGCTGTGCCACATGCTGTGATGTACCATTATTGCCACAAACTAACATGTAATTTCTTCGGTCTAACGGTTAGAGACACCACTAAAGTGAGATTTATACGGTTAAAAGTTTGAACCTATCACATTAAAACAACTGGCTGTTATCTAAGCACCTTGATTACTAACTGCTTCACATTGTTTCTAAAATAGTTTTCAAAATCAATGCAATGTGAGCAGCTCTAGCTTATAGCAATATTTTACTTTTCTGCAACTCACTCATAAAAATCACAAGATATTTTTAGAACTAGAGTAAATCCCTATTTAGTACAATGACCTGCCATTCCCTTTTCAAGGTGCGACACATTTTTTTTCCTAAGAAATGCAAGTTCTTTACAAAGTATGGGGCTAATGCAATGCAGTCTTCCGGTCGGTGCAACGTACACAAACAAAAGCTGTTTTGTTATGCAAAGAAAGGAGGCATCTTTGCCAAAGAAATTGACTCAACATGAACTGTTTCTCGATCAATTCCTTTGTAGTATGTAGTCTCCTCAACATTTATGCATTTCCTGCTGGAAAAGACTTGCTCAGGCAGTACGACTTGTCCAGAGTAAAAAATCAAGTCTAACCACCTAATTGCTCGTTCATTTGTAGTCCTGATAAAAAA
>JAHZNG010001850.1:0-18380 GCA_027744375.1 Orchesellides sinensis | reverse complement strand
CCCCTAGCACTGATACCAATCTTATTACAAAGCTTTAAAAGCGTAGTTATGGTTTGTGTGTGTTTGCCTGTCCGTCTGTCTGTACTCACTAAAACTTTGAAACCGCTTGACGGATTGCAAGCAAATTTGGTGTGAAGGTTCCTTTAGGACAGGGCAAGACACCACTTTACTTTGAAGTCAATCGGTACTTAGGGGGCGGGGTGGGGGTCACAGAAAGTTCACATGCATTTTAAATGGCAAAATATTTTTATCGTGCATTCTGATACAACATTATGCATGCATCATATTTGCTTCAAGAACCACGTGTCAGATCGGCTTATTTTAGTCTGTGGGGGTCCGGGTCAGTTGGGGGTCACATGCAAAAACTTCTTCATGTGGTATATATGTCACATAAAGACATTTTACACCATTTTTAACTTTAACGTTATGACGCCATTTAAACGTCATTTATAGTGCTGAAGCTTCGTGGTTTCTATGTTGTTATCACCCACTAGTTATGACTTAAAAAATAAAAACGTAAACATCTTTTAATTGATTATTGATGGCGTAATATGAACTTTTTTATGAAAAAAGTGTTGACGCTTTTTTTAAGTGTGTTATAAGTATTAATTACATTTTGTCCGGATTGAAAATACAGTGACATTACTTGTGATCATTACGTCAACAAAGTAGTGAGAAAAAACAAATCAATGAAAAAAATTGTTGGGATTAATAAAGTAGAAATCAAATTGTCTTAAAATGCAAATGCCACATATAGGGTATCCATTTAATAACATGATTATCTGAGGCAACGCTAACTTAATTTTCTGTAATGTTGATAATGATTCACGTGTACAGTTCAACAAGAATTGCATAGAAGGTCTGATTTAATGAAGGGTAAAAACAAATACAGACGTCTAGAAACATGCATCTGATTTTTTATTGGAGTGTAAAGTAGCTTTGTGTATAAAAAGAGTATTTATTACAAGAAATTATTCTATTACAGTTAAAGCATAGGAGACATCCATAGCTTGGATGTCATGATCATATGATCGCCATATATTTAAACACCATGCTCATTACATGCATGCAGACAATGGCATTACGTTGCAAATAATTGTGGATTTATTCCCAAAATCGATTTGTGGCAGTGGTTCCCATTAAAATGGTCGATTAGTATTTTCATACATGAAAATTGCAATTAAACTTAACTATTACAACCCTCATTGATTATGACTAACGTTTCCCCCAAACTTTTGATATTCATGTCAACTCCTCAGCTTATATTAATTTTCAGAAAAGCTTGAAGAGAGATAGCCGGAGTTGTGAATGGTAACTGTAGCAGCACTTCTCGTCACACCTTCAGAGTTTCTCGCTACACAATAGTAAGTTCCTTGTCGTCGACTTGTGACTGCAATGATCTGGATCCAACTTGTACTCATTGTTTGCTCAGGCCCTCCACGGACTGTGACCACTATACTTGAGTCATCCCCTTAAGAAAGGAAAAAACCCAGATTAACCTGATTATAGGCGGCTGTAGGCAAAATGGGGATTTAAATTTTTTTTATTTATATAAGCTGCGGCATATATTGTCATAAGAATTTTAAGGTATGTGTTTTATATTTTACTGAGTTATTCTTCCTATTGTAAAACAAATCTTTATAACCGTACTTGTAATAATATCAATAATGCTATGTCCGTCCGTACGTATGGTGCATTCATATTGCATGCGATATGTTGGGTTTCTTGTTTAAGTTTGAATACGATGATAGTCCAAAAATAATCGGTTTTTATGTACGGTAAACCAACCGGAGGACTTTGAAAACCAACTTTGTATTGGTTGTTATTATATTTGCTTGATATCTGGTCTGAGATCTAAATGACTGGCTACACTGAACAAATGTAACACAATGGAACCAAAAGCATTGTACAGAATTTGAGTACGTTATTGAAAAAAGGAAATTGAATGCTGCATTTAGTTACGGCTACAAGAGAGTTCTGAAATGTATTAAACTAAAATGACGAAAATAGTATGACATTTAACAAATATGTATAGACACTACCACTTAGCTACGACGTAATTTTAAACGCATATTACCAGGCAAAATTGCAGGGGGTTTTGTGGAATCATCAGGAGAAAACTCCCAGTGAATCACTGAACCTAGATAATAGAATTCCCAATACAAACAAAAACACATATAATGTGACATACAGGTAATGTAAAAAAAATTCAACAATAAAATGCTTGGATAAGCATACTTGGAAATCCTTTGACTTCACATGACAATGAAACGTCTTCGCCTTCTGCCACAGTTGTATTCTCGACTGATGTTGGCATCCACGGGGCTAAATGAGAAAACAAGATTTTGATTGGATTTTGCATACACAAAAGATTAGATAAAATGCTTAATAGTCATTAATTTTGCAACTTACCTGAGACACAAGGTCCCCATCCAGCAATAGCTAATCCAGGGTTTGTGTGGATAGCTTCTTTAATCTTGCATTCGCTGCTGTACGTCTGCTTATCATTTCCACATACAAGCCTTTTGTCGCGACATTCGCAAAGCGCTTCCCGTGGCTCCTTTATGTTTAGCAAAAGAGGCACATTAGCCCTTGTATGACTATCTAATGGTTACATGGTAAATTTACTGTGAATTTTGCTTACCGTTGGATCTAAATCACTTCTAAGCAGGCAGATAAGCCCTTTCCCGCAGACTCCAACGTCTGCTAAACTATAAGCCAGGTTCGGAACTGATGAGTTGAAGCACCTGTTTCCTTCTCCAATCCCGCAAACGAAGCAACAGGAACATTGATCTGGAACCTGGAAATATAAATTCCAATACGTTTACATACGTTTTCTTCCAAAAACTTAGATATACAGTGCATTTAAGAGTGCATGAAATAATACCAGTCCTGCAGCGCAACTGTTTTCCTGAATATTTTTGCAAGTAGTGACATCACACTCCCCACATCCTTCAGGTATTGGTGTACTAGGATCCTGAGGTGGTCTCTCATGACTGATATATGACCTAGAATTCTTTTTAGATTTTGGAGGCTTCGTTGTCACAACTTGTTCAGTTGTCCCCGTGCCTACCTCTTCTGTTTCACTATTTCCTCCAATCAGCACTCCACCATGCTCCGAAAGTACTGGAAGGTTAGTCCCCATATCCTCCAAAGTAGAAGGGGTTGTAGTCTCCTCAGCGCGTAACCGCTGCAGAGAACTCCCATTGACTTTCCGTTTCCTTAAGAGTGACGACTTAGAGCGGGGCTTTGGGCGTCCACTATCAGACGGAGAAATTGTATCCCCAAGCACAATTCCTAGCACAACAAGCGACACTAAAATAACAAGAAAAATAGAACCTATTTTCGCCATCTTGGAACGTGATGGCAACGTCAATCTTGGTTGATTTGTCGTCAAAGGACGAACTGATGGTTGATGATTCTGTGGTGACACAAAAGTCAATGAGCCACTACGCCACGACGAAGATGTCAAGCTTCCCATGATTTTTGCTTATCCTTTTGACTTCTGTAACCTCTCGCTTTATCTTTTTTGCTCTCATCGTGTGCTCCTCATCTTTCCGACAGTTGCCTCTGGATATTATGCATTTCCTCAACTTGCATATGCCTAGACATCCAAAGATGAAAACGGAAAGAAAAAGCAAACCATGGCAGACATTAATCCTATTCACTTTGAGATGGGTGTATTTTTTCATGCAAGCTTTTTATGGGAACGTTCAGCTCAAAAAGCCATTTTCAGAAAATTGTTTATTATTTTTACCAGTCACCACTAAAAGACTAAACCAGGGAAATATATAGGTTCCGAGTTCCTTTAAACCATCTTTTTACTCCATAAAGATTCTTATTTTACTGATGTTATTATTATTGTGTCATCGTTATGTATAGTAACGACGGTGCAACGGCCTCAGGCTCACTGACATACTCCTCACTAAAAAGACAAATTACGTAATATATGTTGAAAGTTGGATACATGAGTTCGAAATTACTAATGTAATCTTCCAAAGTCAAAAATAAGTTGTTGTTTTTTGCTCAGTGCAGTTTGAAACCCATGAAAAAAAAGACGCCTTATGTGTTTTACTTTCATCTTGTTTTCATTTCATCTCCATTTTCGTTAAGAGCAGTTCAGTGACCGAAGACTGCAAAAGAAAGAGAGGAAAATCCCATAGTACCATTCAGATGTGCTGTATTTGGCTCAAATCTTTTAATGTATGAAAAATAAACATCTTTTAGACACCCTGGATAAATAAACATTGCAAACTACATTTTACAAGGCTGTTTTTACCGTATGGAATGTAGCAATACATACGTGAGCTCAGTAGCGTCCCATTGATTTCAGCCGCTCTATACTTAGCTTTAGTTTATGTTGTATAATGGAATAATATTAATTGCAATTTTTATAAGGTCAACATATTTGTATAAATAAATACGGCTTAAAATTAAAGGATGATCAAGATACGAGTTGAAATAGGATTGTGATTAGCATTTTCTCTTATCTATCTATGTAGGTCTTTTGAAGCTTACCCTAGTAAGATAATAATAACATAGTGATTGCTGCATACTACTGCATACATATTGTCTCTAAGATAATTTTTTAAACATGTAAGTTAGCTTGCTTGGTACAAAGATTTTCCTTTTGTATTGCATTAATATGCTATTTTTATACATTCCTTTAACAATGATTTTCAGATATTATGTAGGAAATAGTTCTTCACTACCTACATACATCAGGCAAAATAAGACTTGTATTGACTTGTTAAGTAAGTAAATATCAATTTTTCGATTATTATTTTCTGTTTAAAATGTATTAAGTATGTATCAGGTAAAGTATGCGGTACTACAAAGCTACGTCAAAAACTTCCTTGGTTATGTTTATGACAATGGAACGGTTGTTGATTATTACAAGTATGACAATGCTCAATTCTGGAGAAACAGTTGAATACTGGATGCTTGCCAATTCAATCAGGTAAAGTATATGTACTGCTTCTTCAGTTCAGGTATAAAAGGAGCTCCATTCGGGCCTNATGCTCAATTCTGGAGAAACAGTTGAATACTGGATGCTTGCCAATTCAATCAGGTAAAGTATATGTACTGCTTCTTCAGTTCAGGTATAAAAGGAGTTCCATTCGGGCCTTTCCTCACCTGTTATTCTAATAAAGAAAGGGTTAAATGGGAAGCAAAAGAATAGATACATTTAAATGTAAATCCGACAAGTTCTGAATGCAATGTACGTATTCAGAACTAAAGTTATATTACTTTGTAATGTTTAAAGAAACTAAAATAAACGATTGCGATTAAAGTCTCAGAACGAATTTCGCGGTTATCTCCCACTCTTGTGGAAATTCATAAGTGTAACGGCATAAACGGTATAAAATATAACATTTATCTAATCCAAACGTTCTGAATACAATGTACGTCTTCAGAACTAGAACTAAGCCATGTATATTACTGGTTATTGTTTGCAGTTAGCTCTTAACAAAAATAGGTTATTGCAATTGAAATCTGAGAACGAATTTCAATTATTTCCCCCTCATCAGCAAATTTTTGTTTTGTTATTTGCAAAAACGCCATATACATCTAAGCTAAACGTTCTAATTACATTAAAAGTATTCAGAATCAACTATGTACAAACATTACATCGAATTCTAGAAAAATGGAAACATGAAAGTCATACAATTTCTTTTAATTCGTATTCCCTCAGAGCTAATTAAAAATTATTCCAGTTAATTAATTGCTTCCCTAAATGACTTGTTCGGAAGTTATGGAAGCAACTAAAAGCACCCTTTGAACGTAACCTGTTGAATGCATATATGTACTCATTCAGATGCAGCTCTTTTACCCATATATTAAATTATTTAACTTAAGTTCATATTCTAGACTCTAAACAACAAAACTTTAAACAAATCCTAGAAGAAAAACAAAACATGTCTCTAAGGCCTAAATGGATCATCAACATCAATGGCGTAACGAAACAAAAAACTATTAGGATACATATTTAATCAAATAAATTAATAAATTGGCAGTTTGTCAAATATACTAATCAGGGTAATGTAGGAAATAATTATAATTACGTTGATAGGACAATCACGGAAGAGGAGTATTTAGATTAAGTTAAAAATCCATTTAAAATTAAAAACCGTCTCCTCTTTTAGCTTGAGATATAGAGGGTAGCAAAGGACAATTTTGTAAGCCTTTTCTGTGAAATTCCTACTACAGTCAGCTAAAACATTCCCATTTATTGCTTTGATTAAAAAACTACATAATATATCTACCTTGCAGCTCTGCATCTTCATTACCTCTACTCAATTTCGAAGTTATGATGGATAACTAGTAAAGTGACCTTGGTACTAACTCCTTCTTCAAGTCTTCTAAAATGCTCTAAGTAACCAAACTTGATTTACTTTTTTTAAATTAAGCATTAAAAAATAAAAGGCTATACCTCAACCAAGAGGGACCAGCTCACTTATCATTTATCATTACCACCTCAGGAGTCACATTGGTGGTTCCTTTCTGAACCTTACTTTATTACATGCTACAACTTTACCCCCATCCTCCAACAAAGAAAACTATATTATGTTTTGGACGCATATGTTCTAACAGCACAATTGTCTCGAGAGACTAAAATAGGCATTAAAGTAGGCGTCAAAATAGGTGTCATCATGTGTCATTAACTTCCACTGGTCTTCAAAAAAAATGCATGAAAAAAAGAAAGCCAACCAGGAAACCCAACGAAACGGTGTCACTCTATGCCCATTACAATATTATCACAGTGCCCCAAATTATAGCGGCTGATTCAAAATTGTTCCCCGGCATGCTTTCATTATAGGTTGGATAGATCAGCACAGCGAATCTGTGTAAGTTGGTGAAGGAGAGAGGCAGAAGGACAGAAAGTTTTTGAATTTGAAAAATAATTATTTCTGATTAAAATTTAATTAAGATGTCGAAGAGAGGTAAGAAACTTAGTTTAAGGCGTAACCAATACAATATTTTATGTATTTAGTGGACTGGTTAAACAAAATAATAGATTTTTAGGAAATTCAACGCTAAATAATGTGTGCGGCATATGTGATTTGTTTGTGATCATGATTACAAAGATTATTATTAAGTTTGGAATTAATCATTTGTTTTTTAGGTCGTGGAGGAACGGCCGGAGCGAAATTCCGCATTTCGCTGGCCCTCCCAGTGGGTGCCGTCATGAACTGTGCTGATAACACAGGTAAGAAAATGTGGATTGAAAAATGAATTATATGAGTGAGTTAGGATTAGTTGTATGCGATGATTAATTGGATTTTAATTTGTGTGTGTGTTTTAGGCGGATAAAATAAATTATCAATGTAGACTTGTGTGCAGGCGGTAGGAAGCATGTATTTTCATGTGGATAAAATTGTAACGAATTTCTGATCTTTTGTTGTTAGGGGGAAATGAAAGGATCAGCCATCACGGGCCCGGTAGCTAAAGAATGTGCGGATTTGTGGCCCAGGATCGCATCCAATGCCAGCTCGATAGCATAATTTTTTAAAATGTTATCATTTAAGTGACATCTTTTTCTTCCGATGGTTATTAAATAGGAGTTTTCTATTTTCAAATGGGGGTTTGAATCGTGTTGACTTTATTTTTTATGCAAAAAGTCTCATATATTGGCTTATTTATCCGAAAAACATATGCCTACTCTGCTCCTCTAAACTTATTTAGATAGACTAATGATTTATCTGTCAGGGTGATCATTTGTACTGTTTTCCATTTTGCAATTTTTTCCAAAAAAAAGGCTGCATATTACGATGGGGTCTGTTTATAAGTCTATAGATAGATGCACTTGCGTTGATTAATAACTGCAACTTTCAATTCAGAAGACATATTACTCATATCTTGGCAGAATCCGTCTCAAAATTATATTTTTTTACAAACATTCAAATGTTGTTATAGACTACACAGTTAAAATTACAATGTAAGTCGAACGAAAACATATTTAGTATTCTTTTAATACGATCCCATTCCACACTCAGGCTGTGCTTGCACCATTACAATATTAAGGCAAAACTCAGATATATACCTTTGCACATATGAAGTAAAGTTAAAATACCCTAGTGAAAAAACAATCTCAACGTTAATGTTCTATGAACCACAATTTTTTACATACTCTGATACAACTGTCAATGATGATGTTCAACACAAACAAAAATTCTTCATGTATAAAAGTAAATTTTAACTTGTCCGAATTCAGTACTAGGTGGATCCGATTTAAAGGAAATCAGATGCTAACGCGCAGACTAATTTATACAAGTTTCTTTGCTTCGAAAAATGACTTCAGGTGCCTCATTTGCCAATAACCCATGGAGAGTAAGGACGGCTGTTTGCGCTATTGACCACCATAGAACACGTTGGTTAGTGCTTTCACTTGTTTGCCGGAAGCGCTCCTCTCGATACTATAAAATAAAAATAATGAAATGTGATCATATTCAAAATTTACTTCTTATGTTAGTAAATAAGACAACATTTTTTTCTGCACTTACTCTCTGATAGTTCTGCTCTTTGGTAATCTGCTCTACTTGATCCAAAAGCTGACGAACACGCAACTGCAACTCAGTAAGCTTTTCTTTCTGGGCTACGTTTGCATAGTCAATAGCATGCTCTCCAACTTGAATATCCAGATGTACCCGCTACAAGAAAGCAGTAAAATAGTTTGTGAATCATTTAGTGTTTAGTCCAGTCACCTTAACTTCGACAATCACTGTAAACTAAAAATAAACTTACCAACTGAGATCCAGCAAACCATTTCGTTGAGTTAGAATACAGACAAATCACGTGCTCTCCAGGGATATGGGAAGTGAAAGTGAACCGTCCTTCAGAGCTGTACACCTTAGACAGAACCGTCTTATCATCTGGATCCCTCACCTCCACATGCATTCCAATGCCAGGACTGGACGGCATAAATCCTCCAGTTCTTGGATCGAAAAGTTCAACCTTGTAAATCCCTACACACATATACAAAAACACAATTTACTCACCAAATTCACTCTTTTACTCAAACATATTCAATGATATTTTTACAAAACCAACAAAATTATTACCAATGACAGTCGTATCATCCGGAATTTCCTCAATGAAACATTTTCTTTCAGTCTCAGCAATATGAAAATACAGCGAGTTGACAGTGCTCACTGTCAAACTCAACACTACAGCTCCTAACAACATCTCAGGCTTCCACATCTTGAATAAAAATTTTTCTTGGCTTTAAACAGCTGACACACCAACTACCTTTAAAATATCAATAATAAAATAACCCACAAAAATTACAAACACCCCATCACAATTCCAATTCAATCCTCTTCCACCCATTCCTGAACAATTTAAATTAATTACTATAAATTAAATTATTACCTTACCTTTAACAGCCACACACACAGTCAACAGTTTGACAGGTGACAGAAAACACAACCAGATGATCCTCAACAGACAAAAATCCCCACCTGACTTAACTATTTTGACAAGTCCTCCAGCACACAAAGTATTGAGCAGTTTTACAAGGAAAAAATTAAATCTAACGTTCACTACAGTAAAAAATGGTCCTTTTCAACTAATTCCTCATTTACATTTTATATTATTTAAAAAAAGACAATATTTTCTTTCACTTTTTTTTCTCAACAATTCTTCGGCATTTTTCACCATTTAAGCTATGTGTGAAATTGACCAAGTCAAACTTGGCACGGTTTTCTGTCAGAAAAGAAAAGTGAGGAATACAAGCAAGGTATGCGTTGAACACATATGGACAATACAGGTTGGTCCACGTCGTCATATTCCAAACAAGTACACAACAACATAGGATACCATTAAAAAACCTGTACAGCTACTATTTCCTCTTGTGTGTATCCTTGTTATGTTGGGTGGCTAATGCATGGGTAGGTATGGCAAGAGAGAAACCTTTTGGGTTGTCATTGAAACTACAGGGGAGAGGATGGTAGGTGGGTCATGTGAGGTGGAATGGCGGGAGATATGAAAATTTGAAAAGAAGAAGGTAGATTGTAGGTAGGTTAATGTTGGAATGTATTGAAGGTTTGGAAAGGAGACCAGCTGTTTTGAAAACGAAACAGGTGTTCGGAACAAGATAGTGACAGGTGAGGATTCTAAGAGATAGTTAAAAGTGAGGTTTGAGGTAGAGTTGGGGATAGATTTTTGAAGGTGAGTAAGATAGTTTGAAATAAATGTAAGGGATTTTGTTTGGGTTTGAAGGGAAGTTTGTGATTATTGATTAGTTTTGTGGATGTTTAGTTGTTAGTGGTTTGGCGGAAGGTCCGTGGGCGTGAGGAGTGAAGAAGGAAGAATGGCTGGAAGAGAGAAAAAGAATTTTGATGATGGGTTGGAGATGGGGGCTGATGAGTTTTTGCAGTATTTTGGATTGGCTATTGTAACGCTGGGGATTAGTATGCTGATATTTTGGTTTGCGAGGAAGAGTGGGGCGCAGGAGAGTGGGGAGGGGGAGCAGGCTCAGCAAGTGCGTCAGCAAGGCAGGCCTGGAGTTGGGAATAGGAGACAGGCTGCAGCTAGAAATAGGAGAGGACGTCGAGTTGGTAAGTGACAAAGGAGTTGATGATAGAGGAAATAGGGAGGAAGTGGGGTTTGTATTTATTGTGTTGTTCTGTTGTTTTTAATTTGTAGACGACTCGGAATCTGATGGCGAGGGAGATAATGCTAGAGGAGCTGGCGGTGGTGCTCAGAGGGTTCAACACTCTGATGAAGAATTGGATGAGAAATTGAATGATCCCAAGTTGGGTGCTAAGAAGCGGGCTAAGTTGGAGGCTAAGGCGGAGAAGCGTGCTCAACGTGAGGCTGAGGAGAGGATGAGGGAGGATAGGAAGGCGAAACAAGCGGCGGAGCAGAAGGAACGCGAAATGTATGCTTAAATAAAAGTTGAATAGAAGCTGGTGATGAGTTGTAAAATGGCTTTTGTTAGTTTTTAGGCAGTTTAAATAAGTTTTTAAAGTAATCTATACAGTTGTTGACAAATTTTAATATTAGGCGCGACCGGGAAGAAGCTGAAGCTGAAAAACGACGAGAAGAGGAAGAGAAAAGGCTGAGGGAGGAGAAGGCACAGCGTGAACTTGAAGAGTATATGAAAATGAAAGAAATGTTTACAGTGGAAGGAGAAGGTTGTGAAGTTATTGCAGAGGAAGAAGAAGGGAATTTAATCGAGAAGTTCATTGAGCACATTAGGGTAAGTTTAAAAGCTATTTAGTGGGATCAGTGTAATAATAATATCAATATTTTTGATAGTTCGTTACACATGATTTCATTCATTGTTTTTAATCCACCAGGCTAAGAAAGTCATTCTTTTTGAGGAGCTTGCCACACAGTTTGGACTCAAAGTTCCAGATGCAATTGACAGACTTACTACTCTTGTGAAGGAAGGAAGACTGACGGGTCAGTTCTAATTATAAAACTGATAGTTTACAAGATGTCTATGTCTATGTGTGCGGAAACATAATACAACTTACTTTTTCGTTCCAGGTGTAATGGATGATCGCGGTAAATTCATCTACATATCGGAAGAAGAACTGTCAAAGGTAGCTAAATTCATCAAGCAGAGGGGAAGGGTCTCGATAGCTGATCTTGTTGAAAATTCAGCTAGCCTCATAACATTAACTTCAGAGATAGAAGAACCGATATCTACCTAATACGTTTAATACAATATGTACGTTAATACTCTAAATAAAACTAATTACAAGAAACTAAATGTATGAACTGTTTCGAGCATCGATGGATAATAGTTTTGTACTTTCGAAGTCTACAGATGTTAATAAATTTCAGGAATTGCAAATTTTAATGTTTTAAGTAGTTTTGACGACTTCATGTAAAACATACATAGTATCTTGTATTTCTACAATCGTAACTAATTATGGACATGACTTCCGCTAGTATTTATAAACATTGCACAGCCAATAGGTATCAGTATGGACGTCTCATTTAGCCAAAAGTAAAAGTCATAACGATGCCGGTGCGGTGTGGTGTATATCGCATGATCCTGAATGGTTGACGAATGAGGTAAGCCACTGCCACAGAAATAAACCCAATTTTAAATTTAAAGCATGATATAGCACGGTAATCTTTACAAATTCATGTTTATTACATTACAACACAGTACAATAACGCAGAACGCTGATATTTTCAAATTCACAAATGTAGCATAGGTTACATTTAATCTGATTTCATAAAGTTTTCTATTGCATCGAAATTGTAATAATCATCTCAATCGCTAGTTAACAAAACAAAACAAAAACACTTCACAACGATACAAAGTACGAACGTATGAACGAGGTGGATCGGAGAGGTTGAAAACAAGAGATCATTGAATGCAATGACAAGATGTTCTTTATACAATGAATTACTTAGTCTCCTGCCAAGCACTATAAAGTTTGCAGAGCATATTTCGTAGAATGAATCCAGGAATGCTCTTTTGTATTAATATATCTAGTATTTATAATTATTTAAACCAACAAGGACCATCACTATCAAATAAAGCCAAAATGCATATATATAAGATCAAAAATTGGTGCTTGCATGCAACTGATAATTTTTTAAACTATACCTTGCAAACAGGTTTTGTGTAAATTAAATTCTAACCGTATTACAATAACACAGGTAACAGTAAAGAACATAGATTCTATCAATTTACTTAAGATACCCTTAAACCAAACAGAAAAACTAAAAATGGCTTTTGAAAACATAAGATTTTCTTGTTGGACACTCTTATGATATTTTTACCTTCTAACCAAAACCCACCCTTTTACCCGTTAGTCATATATAATTCTCAGTTTTCAAACTGACACTATGCAAATCCCAAAGATTGCAAATCACAAAACACATCTGTACATAAACGTTATAATTGATTACAGAGGATTTTGTATACGAAAGGGGTCGTGTTAACATTGATCACCATACAAAAGACGCTACATTTACATATTCCATATCGAAATTATTTTTGCGTTTGCATGCTGGCCAAATAAAGCGCTACAACTTTTCAATTTTTTAATAGTTTCTGTAGCAACCACCCAATAATATTAACACATCTATCACCAACTAAGCAAAATTAATATCTGACTTCTCAACTAAATTTCAACCCACAAAAAATGAAAAACTTAAGAAAATCGCTTCTTCAGATTATAGCTACCAGTATAGCTATGTCAGGTTACATGAAAAGCCAAGTTGTGGTAACATATTATTGAATGCAATTATAGAAGTGCTCACACGTATTTTTTTATTATTACATGTATTACAAGTATGTTTCTAACTAATACTGGTTTAATTGTATAAGCCTGCACGTAAGACACTTGCTTTTCCGTATTTATCATTACACTGTGCGAATTTATTTATTGATTGTATTTGCCACTTTTAAATTGCTTCCCAAATAGGATTTAGTTAGCAATGAGTTTTTCGTTGATTTTAAATTCATTCATACTGCGTGACAATGCTAAAACCTTGATTAATCTTGTAAGGTGGTCTCAAACTTAGAGATTACAAGCTTGGAAAACGGAAATTGCTTTTTAACAGTGGCCGACTTTGTTTGCTTCTGATGACAGTTAAAACTTTAGTGGTTAACACAGGCACACGTTAATATATCTATTCCACTATTGTATTTATGTATGTATAAGTGGAATTAGTACTACGTATAATAAATGCAAAACGTCTGAGAATTGAACGGAGAATAGTAAATGTCGAACAAGACTAACTGATATATCGATATATCAAGGCAAACCTACAACACGGTTTTTAAAAATTCTTGGTGAGTACAAACGAAATACAAACAACAGCAACAACAAGTTGACGGGAACTTAAATAAAAATGCGAAGGCAGTCTTTCGCTCTCCATTCCACTCCACATCTCGCACACGTCTTATGAGCTTGTTTATCTGTTCTTGCAAGACAACTCCTACACAGAATTACATGATCACAAAGACCAATGTAAAATGTGGAGATCCCATGTTTCATGCTGATTGGAAGGCTACAGTCCTTACATTTTATCTTTGTATTGGAGACCTTGGGAGTGTAGTATGGAGACTCGGATGACAAAAATTTAAATAATTCGTAGTTTAGATGATCATCGGGATCAACCTCCTGACTATTTGAAGATACTGTACATTTGTCTTTATGTTCAGAATAAGTCTTTCCTTCTTTTGCATAGATAGGTTTGTCGAATAAGTCAGGATTTGAGAATCCAGATGAGCTAAATGTTGTTTGACGGCGTTTGCTACTACTGACGGTGCTGGGCGCACATAGATTAGGATTCCTAAACACATAGTTATTGCGTTGTGACGGTGTTCGTAATGAACCAAGGCTTCTTGGTAGATTTACCAATGCTTCATCATCTGCATTTTGTGTTATAAATGAATCAATTCGAGATTTGAGGGCGGCGTCAGCTACCGGTTTAAGTGTTTCTGTGAATGTGATTCCAGTAAATGGATCGTTAGGTAGCCGCCCAAACTTCGATTCTTCTGCATAGTACTTCTCCAAAGTGTTGGCATCAACAGCAAGACCACATGGCAGTCGAATTGGCTGGCACATAATCTCGTAAGTTATTGCATCAAGAAAGTCATCTGGAATGGATAGTTTGGCGTCTGAAGAAAGCTTAGGTTTCTTGGCCGGAGCTGGTTCGTCCTATATAAAGAAATATTGAAAATACAGAAATTGACTTATTAATTGATTTTAAATACATGTTATGCAATTCATATAAAATGCTTTGACGAATTGTCACAGCTCTCATCAATGCAATAAAATCTTACCGGGGGCTGGACACTGCTCAATGCTGGTGTAAAATATGTATCCCCACGACGAATTATTCGGCTCCAACTCTTATACAGCTTTTCCACCTGATCCTGAGAACAACGAATGCAAGGCTGACCCCAAACCTGAATTCCACCAATTGCTGGAATGGAAGAGTCGGCAACTTTAAATATGGTGATGTCTAACCCCACCACTCGTTCACAAGCCTATAATTACAACATATCCATTTAAAATCAAACAAGTTCAGAATATCTCAACAAACTCTGTTGTAAGAAAATAATATGTACATACGTTGAATGACGGATGTTTCAAGTTAAACATAACATCGTGGTTCTTGTAACGAGAATACTGTTCTGTTGGAAGAGATGAAAAAGGTCGACGAAGGAAGAACCGAGGATTACGGAAAACGATCACATTAGGAACTGGAGTATTTACACATTCTTTCGCGACAAGATGGGTTGACACAGGACCATTGTGATCTTTCGTCCAACTCTGCAATCAGAAACACAAATAAGAATCACGTACAACCAAGTTATCTACCACATCAAGATATTATTAACACTACTCCCACCTTATAGCTTGTTTCCGTATGGATTATAAATCCTGATGATGATTGTTTTCCCACTTTAGGGTTGATTACAATATGGCTGAGTTCAATACAGAACGGGAACTTAATTGATATTGTTACAGGAGGTCGAACAAACGAATCTGTCATGAACCCAGGTGCTGATTGTAAATTGAGATCGCTTGTGATAAGATTTTTCGCCTCAAATCCATCAGCCTCCACCTGATTGACTTTAACTGTAGTTCCAATTCCTTCCACGCAGAAGTTCATCTTTGATACTGAAACAAACCAAAACCACTTCCTCAGTTACATTTCTCAACTTCCACATTAATCTCACCAACTCATCCAATCAACCAAAATAACACTGCATCAAAATTCACCTACCTTCAAAAACTCCTCCAAATCAAACTTGAAACAAAACTGGAAAATACTGTATATATCCTTTTCACTGATCACCTAAATACTACGATACCCACGTTGCGTTAGTACCCCAAATCACAAACTTGTAACAAATACGTGTTTCCAAACTTAAAGCAATCGTTCAAGTTCAGATTGTACAACTTATATAACTTATACTTTAATCACACTGACAATCTATCATTAACACAATCGATTGTACATATAGAGAAGCACTTTGGGTTAATCTTTTTTCCTCCACCAAAATCCTCCAAATAGGACTCCTTTGTAAAACTGTCTTGTCGTGTCTTTGGATTTCTATTTATCTTGATTGTATTAAGCCTCCTCTTCCTCCTTTCTTCCAATGATGCCTTTATGATTGAACTATCTCCACTTCCTAGTTATCCCCTCCAAACCTGCAATTGACCAAACAAACTCACATATAAAAACTTCATCCTTCCCACATCCCATGATTATCCTTAACCAACAAAAACGCTCTCTCCAACAAACCAGAATCTGAATCATTTACACTGAGCATTTAGAAAAATTAGGCCATACACACTCTCCCTTATATTATTCCTATTCACTTTCCCATCTTTTCATTTTCTTTTTCAGGGCATCCAACATCCATTCTTCAATTCACCCTTCCTTGGCTCTGTTCTTCAACCAGACAAGGATGATGGAGGTATGGAGAATCACACAAAAATCCTTCTCTACCTTCCTTCGTCTCTCAGATTATTATGACCCTCTCTCTCTACAACACCCCACCATAAAAATTATTTTTATATATTATATCCTTCCATCATTCCTATACCTAACTTCCCTATACGGATACACACTCCTCTTTCTTACGCTCACATTCTCTATCCTGCTTCCTCCTGCATTTATGTGCGTATGTGTCTTGGTCTTGTGTGTGAACCAACGGCAACATAAAATCCTCTATATACCTACAGACCTTTTCCCTAAAAACTTTTTCCCTTGTTTCCTTCTCTTCTTCTTCCCAACATCATCCTTCATTTCCCTTCCTTCACACTCTGTTGCTGCTGATCCATCATTAAAAGCTTATATACACACAAAACAAGAAAAAGGTTTCTATCCCTCATAATATATATTTCTCTCAAACTCTCAATACCACCGTTTCCCTTCTTCTCCAACAAAACAAGAACCTACCCAGAAGAAAACAACAGTTTTTATCTTGTTCAGCGCAAAAACAATCTCTCAAGACAACAAAGACTTTACGATGGAGATGGAGAGACAAGCTGCTCTTTAGCAAAAGAGATAAATGACAGGCACCGTAAAAACCGGATGGTTTTATTTGGGCGTTATAACTTTTCTGATAACACTTCTATTTTATAATATATAATAAAAAAAAACAAGACAAACCTCTTCTTTCTTTAAAAAAATTCACAAAAAACCAGCCTGCTAACTTCCAATTAAATAAATTTTGTCACTTCTGTGCCCTGCTCTAGCGTAACTATCGCACTAACGAAAAAACAGTTGTTTAACAGCTGATTCGAAAACTACACAGTACATTACATGGGCAACACTCTATGGCTGTTGGAGCATGCATGCTACACATTCATCAGTGCTTTTGCAGACGTATTCCTTATGCATAAATGAACCATGCAAAAAAAGCGTTTCTTTGTTTCACACACAAGCATTTACCTGGCTGGATGACTTATATGTCCGCCGATGATGACGACGATGCGATGAGGTGTTTTTTATGGAATAAATTGTTTCACAAGAATTTGTTCTTTAGCAGCAGGGCAGAGCGTTTGCATATTTGAGTAATTTCCAATGCACAACTCACTCACACACACAATGGAGATTTCCATATAGTTTTTCAAAATTCTGTAAATTCTGTCTTTGTCTTGGTTGCTGAGGGAAGTATATTGTATGATATGATATGATATATTGTGTGTGGGGAGGATGATAAAAGAGAATGAAAAATATGATTTTTTTCCACGATGACGATGCCCAAGGAGAGTAGAACAGAGAGAGAGAGAGAGAATCGAGTGCTTTTTTTTATATATGAGAAATACAACAGAACGGCACACACAGGACTTGCCTCAACCAAGCTTCAAAGTGAACTAAGGAAGCGAGCAGGGGATAAAATGTATAATATAAAATGGATTGTAAGTATAAAAAATGGTTCTTGTGTGCTATGTGCTTTTTATATAGTGTGATTGTATCCTAAAGGTGCATTTAGAATACTACACTATGGATGTACAAGGCTTATACATGCATTGAAGCACTTGTAAAGAGAATTTGATGAAAAACGCTTTTACAAAGGCTATTGCTACATGGGATAAAAGCGTGTACGGATGGTATACACGGAGTTGTGTGTATGAAAATGAATGCTATTTTATCAGAAAATTCTGTTTACTCTCTCACAACTTGCTTAAACGTAAAACAAGTAGTAGAGAAGGGAGGAAAAAGCCATAATATAATGTAAAGAGCATTGAGAAATTTTGCCTTGCTGTTGCCGTTGCCCATAATATAAAAGCGTTTGGGTTTGCTTTTGAGAGTGTATATCTCTCTCGCGTCCTTTTTTCCTTTACTTTACTTTCGTTTCGTTTTTCCTTGCTTCCTCTAACTAATTCTATTGTAGAGTGTGGAGAGCAAAGAGAACTTTGCGTATGCATGCATGCATG
>JAHZNG010001849.1:0-11172 GCA_027744375.1 Orchesellides sinensis | reverse complement strand
TTGAATAATAGTTTTGTAGTAATAATGAAAGGAAAGATAAGTTCATTAAAATTTTTTCAAAACATACGTACAACGAAGGTACGTTATGTGAAGTAGGCTACTTGATAGGTATATTCTGTTTAAAAGCAAGAGTTTGCTACGCACTATTTGAGATAACGCAGTTTTTTTAGCATTTTCATGACAAAATTATAAAGTTAATTTACATTAGGCATCATCAAAAAATTAACGGATGTTGACTTGTATTTTTTTTTGCAAATGTATTGTTAAGGTTGTTTAAAAAAGTGTCCCCTTCTTGGAATTACAGACAGAAGTTATTTTATTATACTGAAGTAACGTTATCAAATAGGATGCTCGTAATCGTCGTAAGTCATTATCAGCGACACTGTATAAGAGGAACGTTTAAAGGGTCTATAATCTCATATCATATATCTCATCCCCATACATTACCTAATTGAGGTGGCGGCCGTTGGTGGTTTACGATGCATCTTTCTTCGTATTTTTTATGGCCCTCTTGTGTCGTCTTTGAGATTTCCCCTTCAGACATGTTAGATGATGATGATTAGGCGACAATTGTAAACTACTAAACTTTGCTGAGTCACATAATAATTAATGGGTGGAAAAAATAAGTTTGTAGTTTGAATAAAACACCATCATAGAAGTATTCAAGTTAAAAATGTATTGCATAACGTTATTTAGAATTGTGAACGATATTAGGCATAATGGTTTGGTAATTACTGTTATTAAAAAGAAGAGGTAGAGATGGAGTAAATCAGTTTCTAGTCAAACCCTTATATTGCAGGGTGGTTAGCTGAACCATGTATATACATTTGTATTCAAATAACACTTTAAACAACCTTATATTTGGGATTTAGGAGCACCAAGTCTGCATGGACTACTATCAGGTTGCATGCCAAGAAGACGGGACGAATCCTCTAGGTCATATTTTTGAAATCTACAAGCTATCCTCAGGACACAAGGACCGTGACCTTGATGCTGGCAAACTGTCTTTTGTTAGTCCAGACACTGTAGAGAAAAACACATTGGGAGATGATTTCCAAGTTGAGGAGTACAACAATAACCGCTTAGCGTCCTCACAAAACACCCTGAACTTCCGGCCTTCCCAACCTGAGCCATCTAAAAAGAGAAACAAGGCTAAGGAAGATATCTTCTTTAGCAACAAAGGTTTCGTGTCCCCAAGCTATAATTCACCACCTTCTA
The DNA here is from genome assembly GCA_027744375.1 of Orchesellides sinensis. Lineage (NCBI taxonomy): Eukaryota > Metazoa > Arthropoda > Collembola > Entomobryomorpha > Orchesellidae > Orchesellides > Orchesellides sinensis. The sequence continues at coordinate 9,954 of JAHZNG010001849.1, read as the reverse complement.
CAAGGGCAACAACAACTACTACCACAACTACTACGACCACAGAGGCTCCAAGCTCTTCGACACCAAGAAGACCTTCATTGGAGACTTTTGAAAGCTATGAAACAGAATCATTTTCTGGATTTATTCCCACAAGAAATAGCTTTGGTAGAGGTAGGGATCCCACTCCAGATTTTGATGCCTCCACAGAAGATTTCACCACAAAAGACGAAGCTCCATTTAGAACTCAGCCATCCACAACGACCAGACCTTTAGTATTCCAGAATACGTTCAGAACTACCTTGTCTCACATTCCCTCCACTTCTAGACCGTCCGCTCAAACATTCCAACAGCAACCAACTAGGTTCAATGATGAGTACTTTACTAGGATTCCTTCCACCACAAGACGGCCTGTGTCAAAAGCAGCTCAATTTTTCCTTCACACTACAAACGCCGATGACTTCTTCACCCCAGAATACAGGCAGCCAACCAAGAACCCATTTGTTTATCAGCAACAAACCCAGACTAGCCGACCCACTACAACAATTAGACCTAACCTTATATTCCAATCTAACACTGGAACATTGAGACCTCAGCAGAATACTGATTTTCAATATGAAACAACAACTATTCCAACAACAACCACAGCCCCTTCAACTACAGAGGCGCCTACAACAACAGACTTCACATTTGGAAGGCAAAGGCAAACGGAAGATTTTGAAGCCAGGCAGACGACAACGTACAACAATGACTTCTCACAAAATACAAGAAACAGCAACTTTTTTGGCTCACCAAGGAAAGATAACACGTTCGGTGTAAAGTCTCAGACACCACAGCGCTCAGCCTCTCAGCGTCAATTCCCTCCTCAACTCTCCAGCCAATACGTTGAAGAAGAAACTTTGAGACCACGTAATATTCATGGAGGTTCAAATCCACAAAATTCTTTATCAAAATCGGCTTCACCTGTAATTGTGTCCACAAGGCCACGAGACAACTTTGGATTTTCTACGGTTCCTCCACCAACCACAGCCGAACCTTATAGTACACCTTCCCCAACAACCACTGCAGCCACTACAGCAGTGACCCAGCAAGAAACCGCCCATACATTAGCAGCTCGCCTTGGACAAAAGTTGTTTCAAAAGACGAAGACTACCAAGAACCCTGAAAAGTATGCAATTTTCTTTGGAAGGAGTACGCAATCCGTCAGTGACGACAGGTTACCATCTCCAGGACCTACAACAGTTTTGTATTATGATAGCACAACGTCTACTTCAACTACGTCAAGACCACTTCGAACAAGAAGTACTACAGCTACTCCTTTTGATTTCGAATATGTCTCTTCCGCATCCGAGTCTGTATTTGATAGACGTGGTAGGTCCCGTGCTAACGCCATATCGTCTACGATTGCCCCAGAAGAAGCACCTGTTTCATCATCACGAAGACCAATTAGACGAGGAGGTAGAAGGCGTGTCAGACCTGGAAGCAGACGCCAACCCGGAAAGGCTTTCGATCCTCAGTTGAAGTATGCCAGGAGACGGTTTGAATCTGAGCGTGTTACCAAGGATGGACAAGGTGAGAAGGAAAATGTTCCACAGAAGAATGAGGAGATTTTTAACGCTGAGGCTTCCGTGTTCAGAGGAGATCCTACTATCAACAACTTCTTTCAAGATCAAGTACGTATTTTTTCCTATTGATTTTTAGCAATGCTTCAATTATGGGATGAATATTTTACGCATATTATGTACTTAATCATTTTCATCCTAAACAAAGAGGAAAGAGGCAAACGCTGGATCACAAAAAAGCAATGACAAAGCTAATCAACCCCAACAACAGAAAGGACGTCATACCTGTGAATCCATATCTAAATGAGGAGTTCTATGGACGTCGTGTTCGACCTAACGGACGCGGAGATGTGTTGCCAGCGAATAATAGCAGTATTCCTTCTAATAATTTCAATGCTGGTGAAGGTAAGAGAGGAAAATAAAACTAAATATTCCTTTTCATTGTCTATTTTGACAATGCAATGAAAAAGTATGCATAATGCATACCTCCATAAAAAGTAATCTTCTTCGTGCACTCTTCGCTGAGAACCACGAAAACAGAAATCAAGGCTAGTGAGGATGTTGCATATATAATGAGTGAGCTTTAAATTAGGTTTTGCGATGAAGCGAATTTTGTTCATAATGGAACTTTGATAGGGCTAAATTCACCATTAAGGTCACGTCTTAATCGAATTTTGGAGAACTAGAAGTATATACAAAATACATATCAAAACATGCATATAAATAGGTGCATTAATATGAACTCTCAGAAAATCAAACTTGAATGACTATAAGGTAGATTAAACGCTCTTTGTTACTTGCGTCTACTTGAGCCTTATAGCTGTATATAAGAATGCCTTTTGCTCGATCGATATGTGCATTTCTATTTGTCTTAGAGTTAAAATATTGTGAATTAAACGTTACCCTAACTGAATGTGGGCATGTCATTTAGTCTTAATTTTACGGTTAAAGTAAATGCCTAGAGTGAATTAAAATAAAACTTTGTTGATTGCTTCTATTCAGTAACAAAGTTAATTTCTTTCAAATGTGAGTAATCATTAATACAAACTGTATATGCAAATAAGAGTTGCGGAGGCACACATATAGTAAATAAAATTTCATTGCCAGAACCTGCATTGCATTGTTTTGAACAGTGCCTTAAAGGGCTGCGGCTGCGGTGCACGATGGTATCAAAAGTCTTTATCTGATAATGATAAGGAATTCAACGTTTAGGGATTAAGATTAAGGATTGTGATCGGCCATGGTATTATTTTTTATTAAGGATTTCCCATTATACCAGTATGCAATTCATGAAAGATGAAGGATTATACTAGTTTTAACCTTGATAATTGATATGAAACTGAAAAGCGATCCAACAGATCCGATCAGAGAATACCTAAAGTATGGCTTCATTACTAATCACTTTTATGATCATAGAAATGCATTGCTGCGTTGTTTTATCTTTATTTCATGCGTCACCAGGAACTTTCGAGTTTATTTAGTGGTTGAGCATACATGTCTCAAAATCACAATTTATCTCATTCATCTCAGAACTGTTATATGTACCTTATGCAGTACTCATGATCCTGTATGGCTACGGTTCCTGACAATTGGGACTTATAGTTTATGCCAGCAAAAGTCTTGAAAAATTAAAGAGTTTTCAGAAAGAACAAATTGACCTTCACACGATATCAATAAGATATTACTCGATACTGAAAACCATGTCATGTCTTAGTCTTGATTAAGACGATGGTATAACTTATACTCTTGAAATGAACTAATTTAAAAGTTTATAAAAATGTCTAATTGCAGACCCGAAGGCACCTGTAACTGCACCAGTCAGACGGCGCGTTGTAAAGCGAATCAGGCCAAAGACAACAACGGCCGAACCAGAAAGTCTCTCTAACTTGGAGAACGCTACCCCCAAGAAGCCATTCGTCGTTACAGGTTCAACACTACGACCAGTGACCAGAATCAATATAAAGACAAGGTTAGGTGGAAAAATTGCTACCACATACAGAACAACTGAAATCACGGAGGCATCAACATCCAGACCTACTACCCCATCCACCACCTCAACTACCACAGAAGAGCCTGAATTGGTAACGGCATCGCAGGATGATATTGAGAAGAGGAGACAGCAGACTCAATCTAGCTCGACTACGCAAAAAACTACTTTTGGAGGACATAGCTTTAACAAACAAGCCCCAGCCACGCCTAGTAATGAGTCCCATTTAGTTATCAAAGTCATCAGTGATAAGCCATTCCCACCTCCATTCCCATCCTCAGTAGGGTCAGCTAAAAAGCTAAGTGTAAAGTCTTCAGAGAAAAAGGCTTTAAAACCGGCCAGTTCAGGAGGAAAGAAAAGTAAAAATGACAATGAAGAGGAGAATCAAACGAGAAGTCCTGATTATGACTATGCTTATTACAATGCAGATGAAGCGACAGATTACGATGCAGAAACTAGTAAATTAAATCATGAGAATTATGGTAAAAAGCCCCGCAAAGAATAGACAAATTAGGTACGCGAGTATTTTTTAAATAATAAGACGTAATACATTTATACGCAATGTACCAGACTTTAAATACCAGAGTACTGTTCTAGTTTTAATTAGAGACGCGACATGAAATAGGTACCTTATTTTTAATGAAGTCTTTTTTTGTTACAAATTATGCTGCTGTTTTATAGCAATCATTATGGGAAGCAATTATCTGTAAAAAATACTACAAGTGACTGAAATTGAAGAAACATACGTTATGGGAAGTATTTTTAAATATAGGATAAATGCAATGTGAGATTTAAGCTGTACGAGATCAGCAAGAGATATACGTAAAATACGATTTTAGCTGTAAGTGTTTGTTAAAGATGCTGTCATGTTATGTGGCAAAAATGCAGTTGAAAAAGCCTTGCATTTTTTTAACCAATATTCTAATATCTACTACAACCAGATTACCACTTCGTTTCATCTCTACAATAGATAAGATTTAGTTAAGCGATTATGTCTGAGAATGGGTTGACTGGTGTCTATTTTTTCATTACTTCCACATATCTTTGTTGTGCATATGCGCGATATAAACGAACTTAAATTTGGTAAATGACGAATACAAGATTACTATTTTCCACCTTTTGTAAATCTTCATATTTTGGTTAGGCTTCTTCTGTGTCTTTAGTATTTTCTAGGATTTTTAATCTAGTAATGTAAAATTTGTATGAATGAGTGCGGTCTTGTAATTACATTATGTGCCAATAAAATGTACCATAAAGTGTGTTTTTAATCCGTGGCTCGTGAGTTTTATTCGTTAAAATTCAAACCCAAGTGCATAATATTGTAGGTCCCAATATGACAACAAATATGAGCATTCCGCATTCTATCAATTTTAAAGCCCACATTAGTAACTCCTACCAAATAAGGTATAGTTCTTGGGCTTCTGGTTGCACTTAGGGTGGATGCATTTTGTTGATGGCTGCAGGTCCTTTGGCTGACGGAATGGAATACACAAGCTTTTTGCCCCCATAGCTGGTGCTCCCGGTTCACTTGGTTCGTCTCTTGCACTGTCCTTCTTGATCAATTCCTCACATTCTACACGCCCACAAAATGGAGCCATGATAATATTTTTCTTATCCAGGTCAGTACACAAGGTCTGCCAGTTCTCAGTCACGGTAATGTGGCTATCCATTTCTTGTTTAGCTCTAGAAAGATATAAACAAATTAGCATACAAAATCGAATGCAATCGTAACTCGTAACTAGCAACTGGAGATCAAACTAGCTATGGGTATGTTTTACAACTTACTTTTGGAACATAGCTGTATGAATGTCATCCAATAAGTTGTTAATGTCTCGCTCTAATGTAGCTTTCTTGTAAGTATTCTTTGTTCCATTAAATCTCTGCACTGCAACATATTGATCTTCTTTCAAGTCCCTAGGACCAAGCTCAATTCTTACAGGAACACCTTTAAGTTCCCAGTGATTAAACTTCCAACCGGGTGAATAATTATCGCGATAGTCAGCCTTCACTCGAAGGCCAGATTTCTTGAGGCGCTCTTCGTAAGCTTTGCATTCGTTCAATAAGCCATCTTTCTCTTAATAATTGTAATAATATAATATTGTAACGAGTAGTTAGCCAAGCTTAATACAATTATACCCTTACTTTCTGTATATTTAAAACATTTAAAGTATTACCTGAAGTCCACGGCCAGAGGCAGCAATGTAAGCTTCCACTGTCGTTGTGTAGTCTCCTCCCGGAAATTTTTCCTTTTCAGTTTTTCTCCCAGGAACGACAGGGATGGCAAGTAAATCATTGTAGATTCGCTCATAAAGGCCTGTAAAAATTACAGACAGTGTATACAACTTTTCAATTCAATAATTCCAATAATAACCCACTTACTCATAATAAAGAGTCGATAACTTACACAAAATAGCATAAACTTCTTCTTCAGCTTCTTGATATGTTGCGAAAGCAGAGTGACCTTCTTGCCATAAGAATTCTCTTGTGCGAATAAATGGTTGTGGATGCTTAAATTCCCACCTCTGAATACAATTATAAATGAGATGTTTAAAGACTCTGTAATGTATATCGATATAGAGCTACATATACGTAAGTAGGTGTTGACGTCTTTACCACAACATTGTTCCACTGATTCAGTTTAATTGGCAAGTCCCTGTGCGACTGAGTCCATTTAGCAAACGCTGGATACATTATAGTTTCAGAGGTTGGCCTGATGGCAATTGGTTCGGCCAAATCGGTATCTCCACTTTTAGTGACCCATGCGACCTGTTTATCAATATTGCTGAATATAAGTTTTAAATTATTACGTACAACTATCATTATTGCTTATAGGGTTCACCTCAGGAGCAAAATCAGCAATATGATCTTTCTCTTTCTGCAAAGCCCCTTGGCTGACAAACATAGGAAAGTAACAATTCTGTACACCCAGCTTTTTAATTTCAGCATCAAACCAATCCTTGATGGCTTCCCAAATGGCAAATGACCATGGTCGGAAGATGTAGCATCCACTGACATCATAATATTCAATCATTTCGCTTTTGGTAATCACCTGTATAAAGCAACGGCACAACTTGAGTTACATAATTTTATTTTTTCGTGTAGGATAAAAGTATTTTATAAACATACATAGTATATGTACCTATGTACACATTTGAAGACGTACGTACCTGAGAAAACCACTCTGATAAGTTTTCACTTTTCTTGACTTCCATACAAAGCCTTGTTTGTTTTTTCACACTCGAATCAGAGGCAGATTCTTTAGTAGCCTCATTGCTAGGCTTGCTTGGTTTGTTTTCTTTGCCTTTCGATTTCTGGCCTTTGCTACTTTCAGCGGCAGGTTTAGACCCTCCTCCAGGATTATTACCTAAATGGTATAATACATATTTCAGGTAAAATTTATACTGTCATGTCAAATAAAAAAATATATTTTGCTAAGTACCTTTAGGATCCCAATCTCGACCTGCTACGTTTTTAAACTCAGCTTTCAGGGACAACAAGGTTTTAACTTCGGCATCAATAACATCCTTAGAAGCCTTTTGACCTTTGAGCTCTCGAATTTTATTTCCCTGAGCAGTGATCTGGGCGTCAATTGATTCAATCTTACCGTCTCCAGACGACATGGTGGACTGGGTTTTTGCTGGGGAAGATTCAGACTTTGGAACGTTGTTTCCTATCATATATAGATATAATGTTGATTTTTTAAATAAAAATTTTACTGTTACATGATTATTATTATTTTAACCTACCTTTTGGATCCCAGTCTTTTCCAGCAAGTTTCTTGAAGTTAGCTTTCAAAGCAAGAAGCGTTTTCACCTCCGCGTCAAGAATATCTTTACCTGCCTTTTGACTTTTTAAGTCTCGAATTTTATTTCCTTGAGCAGAAATCTGAGTATCAAGGGATTCGAGTGACCCACTTGACGAAACAGGTTCAGACGTTTCCTTCGCGTTTCCTACAATAACAGTTTTATATCGTCGTCTTTAAGTGTGTCGCAGTACCCATGTAAGTTTTAGCCTTGTGAATATCGAAAATTACCTTCAATCTTTTTAAATTCTGCCTTCAACTTCTTCTTTTCTGCTTCAATAACACTGGATACTGTTGATTCTGATTTAGGAACGTTGTTTCCTGCGTATAAAAAATTAATATTTACAATTCAATTGAATTTTTAACCACATGCTTCATGTGTCTAGCTTCTATGTATATAATATAATGTTNATTAATATTTACAATTCAATTGAATTTTTAACCACATGCTTCATGTGTCTAGCTTCTATGTATATAATATAATGTTCACCTTTAGGATCCCAATCTTTTCCAGCGGCCTTCTTAAACTCCGCTTTCAGCGCAAGTAAATTCTTTACTTCTGCATCTACAACATCCTTAGCTGCTTTCTGACTTTTCAGGTCTCGGATTCTGTTTCCCTGCGCAGTAATCTGAGAATCTAAAGACTCCAACAGTGATCCGGTCGATGCTGATGGAGTTGCTACAGGTTGTGACTTTGGAACGTTATTTCCTGTAAGCAATATAAGTATTTTTCATTTCCATTTTTGTCTGAAATTTGGTATTTATAGATGTCCCTTCAATTACATGATACATTGTATTACCTTTAGGATCCCAATCTTTTCCAGCGGCCTTTTTAAATTCCGCTTTGAGAGAAAGTAAACTTTTTACCTCAGCTTCAATTACGTCCTTTGCAGCTTTTTGACTCTTAAGATCTCGAATTTTATTTCCTTGTGCAGTAATTTGGGAGTCAAGTGATTCCAACAAGGATCCAGTGGACGCTGACGGAGATACCGTCGCAGGTTGTGCTTTCGGTACGTTATTTCCTACATACCATAAATACATTTGATTAATATTTACCTAGTTATGTTCATCAATTTACTTACCGTCTGTTAGTTCTTACCTTTAGGATCCCAATCTTTTCCGGCAACCTTTTTAAATTCAGCCTTAAGAGAAAGTAAATTCTTCACTTCAACTTCAATAATCTCTTTCGCGGCTTTTTGACCCTTGAGATCTCGGATTTTATTTCCTTGTGCAGTTATTTGAGAGTCAAGAGATTCCAACAAAGAGCCATTAGATGTAGATGCTGTTGCTGATGGGGTTGAAGTCGGCTCTGCTTTAGGAATGTTGTTTCCTAAATCATTTGCAAAAGAAGATGCAGTTTAGTATGTCCAACTATTTAGTTTTGTGAAAACATTTTACATACAAGAAACATACGATATCAGAATATAACGTTTAAATTACCTTTAGGATCCCAATCTTTTCCGGCAACGTTTTTATATTCAGCTTTCAACGCCAACAAGGTCTTAACTTCCGCTTCAATTGCGGCCTTTGCAGCCTTCTGATTTTTTAAATCTCTGATTTTATTTCCTTGTTCTGTGATTTTAGCATCCAAAGCTGTGAGTGAAGCAACTGTTTGCATAAGAAGAAGCAGTGTAGAGTTAAATTATTTGAACATATTGCCACTAAAACAATTGTTTAATCAATGTATACAATACAATATTTTGTACATCTTTACAATACCTTTTGAATCTAAACCACCCCCGGCTTCTTTCTTTGCTCCAGACTGTCCAGCCACAAGATTTTGATCCTGTCAAATAATCCAATTCAATAGTATAGATTTAAACCTGGCTACATCATCATGCATATGGATGGTGTAAAATAAAATATGACACAGAACAGAAGGCGAACACATATTTTCGCAGGACAGCAACCACAAATATAATTGTGGTCCAATTCAATACTTGCTCATATTAAAAAACATCAGGCACAAACATATTCAAGCTAGTCTAGCCTTTCTCTAATTATACCCCACACGCATGAGGTCTTCACATAAAAGCAAGATTACAGATCATGTACAAACCTCAGCATCAACATTGTTGCATGATGTAAATGAAGATCTATATTGCATGTATCATGTACCTGTAGAGGCATTCAGCAAAAGGATGAAAGTAAAGCAAAAGTAAGGAGATGATACCTAAGCACAAATGTATTACATACAAGAGCATAAAACTTAAGTCAACCCTGCGCTTAGTCCCAACCCAACGTTAACCATTGCAACTTAAAACACAGAAAAAACGGGTTCCTCGCATAATACTATACTGTAAAGCATGCTTTCATGTACATTTGTTTCTCATTTTGACTTAAAGCTAATGCTAATGATAACACAACTGATAGGTTTTAATAAGGCGCTTGTAAAACGCCGATGCCAGAGGTATTACGATAAATAGATTTAATAAAATTAGCAGTACTAATAAAATTTAACTTATAAGACTTTATGGATTTGAATAGCTTGCATTTAATATGCCGTTTTACGTTATTTATATGATTAAGCAGTTCATTTGATTAATGTGAATTGGGCATGTGTTTAAATGCAATTAGTAATTGTAATTACAGTTCACAATTTAAGTACTTGAGGATTGGCATATCAA
>JAHZNG010001848.1:8699-23753 GCA_027744375.1 Orchesellides sinensis | reverse complement strand
AGTGACTTGATGTGTTTGCCTGGGATGATTCTTATTATGAAATTTGGTTGAAGAGAAGGCTTTAAATTTGCTTTCAAAATAGAATAAATTAGAGTTGTTAAGAAAGAGGGAAAGAGATTATGGTGATGATAACGAAAACATATAAGACGTCAACGTCAAAAGGTAAACTACTATCTTAAAGTAAGATTGCTTAAAGAAAATGCCAGGTTGCTTGGTTTGTCTGTTGTGTTATTATTTGACAAAAAGATTGTGAAAACTGAACAAGTAAAAAATCGTGCAAATCCCCACCTGATGTAACCTTTGCTTGATTAATGTTGTTGCTCATAAATTTTTTCATTAATTTTTTGAGTACCCAAAATAATGAAAAATTTGGATTAAAATGATATAATATTTCAAGCATACATCCATGACATGGTGAGTAATGTTGTTATGTTTATTCATGTGGAAGAAAGATGTATCTAAAACATTATACATGCACTCAAGATTGAACACATTCTGCATATGTGACTTTTATGGAAAAAAGTGGTAAACAAGATTCTGAGACTCGGGACAAGAAAATTACACGTTATTCAACGTTCTCTTTCGTAAATAGCCTTTTTAATGAAGCTCTTTACGTAACACGCTCCACTAAAAATAAATTCAAAATGAATAATCTTTGAGGACAATATCGTCATCTGTCAACTTCTTTGAAGTGAGTTTCTTTGGAAAATTATTAAATCTGGTAAAAAGTTGTGAAATTATAGAACACTGTTCATCTCCTAACATCCACGAAGCAAATTAAAAAAGTTTTCCAATTCCAAATGTCTACAATGAGACTTTTCTCTTCTAGCTGTTTATTCCATCATGTAATAATGATAATGATAGTTATTTTAATCAACATCTGACGTAGATATACATATGTATGTTTGCTTCCTCACGATGACGAATATGACATGCAAGGAAATTGCACAAGTTAATGTTATGCAGGCATACAAAATTGACAATTCAAATCCCTCCGTATGTTCGTGTCCATCAAGTTTAGGCATATGCATTATTATACCATTTAGTTTTACAACTTAACGATGACCTTGTACATTAGGCTAAAAAAGCAACAACCGACATGGCAAAAGCTTGTAGCATTACAAAACGTTTCCAAAATATACTCCTAAATTAAACATGGTGGTTTTGACATGAATCCCACTCCTCATATTACTACTACATAATTAAGGGAATTAAAAAAGCTATGCTTCATTTTTTTTGTATGGCAGCTTAAGGAGACTCCGTAAATTGGCATTTTTAAGTAAACCTATTTATAAAATTGTATTAGGTAAGCTTAATTTTGCATGCTCGCAACCATATGGTTTTACTTCCAATTACGATCGTTACATAAGCAGATAATACTAGTATTCATGAAGTGTATACCTTCTTCGTAAAAAAGTAGCTCTAATTCATAATTCTTATATAAAAACAAAAAGCAGACTTATGTAACACAGCTGCTTTTGTTTAACCACTTTAACTATTTTTTCCATGCATGGAGGCTTTTTATGGAGACCACTGTTTGACGTCTTTTTAGATAAATTAATTTTAATGTGACTCCTTAACGTATATAGACATTCATAATATTATCATGCCGATTGCAACATTTCAATTCACTCCGAACATCGCACGTGTTCCGTCAGTTCTCGATTTTAGCGTTAGACAATAAATAAAATATTTATATATTTCTTTCTATGCAAGTTTTCCTGGCGTCATTGTAGCGTTTCTGGTGCGTAGGCAGAAAATGTTTTTGATAAGACCAGACTGGGTTTTTCACGGATAAGTGAATTTGTATGTAATGAAAATGAAAGGATGTTATGAAATGATGTGCGAGGAAAAAATTGGCACGTGATTGTAATTGCCATGGTCGTTGTGATGATTTTAATCTACATTTATAAGGTAGTCAATTCTGAGAGTCAGAATAAGTTCTGGATTTCTCTGGTGAAGTGTCACGTGATGGTATGAAGCATAGTGACCTGTCAGCATAGCATAACGTTTGCATGAAAATTGTTTCATGAATAATTGTAGGTGTGTTTGTTTATTTTTTAATTTGCACACTTTCAGCATTGTGAACACGCAATGCAGTATTTCCTAATTTTCAAAACAAGGTTACATAAACCAATTCAATAAGGCTTTTAAGCAGAATTGAAAATTATGTAACGAATATCAAATTCATAGGTACGACTTGCATGTGGAAATACAAGTGCATACAAGCATTACATTGCATGGAAAACCCGTCGTCGTCCTAACATCTTATTATTGTCTTTGTTGGCTAAACTCCAAACCTGTCATAACTATTCCTCCAGTATCAAGTTTATCAATAGGAAAACTAAATATCTCTCAATCAAAGGTATTTAAATGACTCACATTTGAAATGTAGGTATGACAACAAGTTCTGATGAATTCCATCTGTTTAAGTTTCATTTCCAACCTTATTTACTTCTTGCTCAAATATTTGTCCATCTATCACCCATCAGCAGTTTGCTTTAAATCGCTTAGTTTTTTGGTCTCTCCTAGCTTCATTTGCATTTCTTGCTATTCTTCAACAGAATTAATGCAATAAGTCTGCTTTCCTCAAATATAGTATGCATTATACGTAGCTCATTTACCCTTGCTAGTAAAACTCTACTCCTCAATAGTTGTACGCTGCTGGGGGGTTTTGTAATTAATTGGTCTCTTTTGTTATGTAATTCTGAATTTTTTACGTGTATGTCTCGTCTCGCCTTCCTCAAATGTCTTTCTGTGTCTGTCTTTTGTAAAATTGGCTACCAGACAGAGATTCCTTGTACATGCCTTGGTCATGATAGTATTCATTCTCTTAAACAATCATTAACACGACCGTCATCAAAATTATGGAAAAGTTTCGTCTTAACAGTATTTAGCATGCTAACACCGTATTTCGTAACACTTCTATTCTTAAACGATACAATAGTTTGATTTGATCTCATTCCAATTAGCTATGTGATTTGATTACGCAATTTTTCGTCAAAGAGTCCGTCCAGTTCATCATATTTTCCCATGCGCTTACCCCTTGTTGTGATTCATGTCATGAATATGATTTTTCCACCATTTATGTAATCATCCATAGAGATTTATAAAAGTAAAACGTGAAGCTAGTTCATAGGTAGGTACACAAGGCAACCACTGGCTTGACTTTGACTCATCAAACTAGTAAATTACTACATGGAATAATGACGGGGCGGTAGGAAATAAGAAAATAAATCAAAATTATGCAACAAACAAGCTAGTCTTTTCCAGACTCAGTTTTTAGTACATGCTCCAACAGAAAAATTTACATGTACATATGTAAATAGGTATGTATGATCATCTATCCAATCCAGCTGAATTTTGCACAAAGAAACCAACGTCGTGGCCCATAAATTTGCATGGCTTGTACAGAATACCCACACATATTTCCATGTTTTCATTTGAATATCCAATCAAGTAGGTAATCAACAACATTAAGTCTCATAGGGTTTTCCCTTGAAGCGAAATCATGATTTAATGATGCTCTCCTCTCCACTTAAGTATAACACCTATTATGAAAACCAATCTTTCATTCTTTGGAAACCTGGAATTTTATGAACCTGAACGAGTTCATTAGCTTGTCTTCTTCAAAAGTCCACAATAAGATTAAACTCATTATGCAAACAATAAAAGACCCTGCCAATCCTAGTATTCTGTGCTTGTCTTTCCTTTCCCCTCGATCTGAATAAATATCTGTTATTCCATGTAGCATTTTCTTGTTTGATGAGTAAGTAAACAATACACGTTATCATTTAGGATCATTCATGATGTTCAATGTCATAGCTTTGAGAACAAAGAAAAATAGCATTCCTTGAAGGATTCATATTATAGTATTATGGAGACTATATGCTTCCACCATCATCCTATGCTGCTGCAGTTTTTTGTTATGAAACGGAGAGAAGAACTTGGCGAGAGCCCCAATTCACTCCGCTTTACGTAACATTCACCTTATATGCTACTACACACACACACACACCATGTGAACGTTACGTTAGGCAGGCAGGAGCCAACATGCCGTCGTCCATGAAGACTTGCAATATTTTGAGTTACGCTGATAATGCTGCTAACGTTACATACTAACATAATACAGCTTAACATCTAAAGTAAAGTACTAGTTATGAACATAAGCGGCGAGGATATCCTCGTGATATGGTTGGCGGTGTGTTGGTGGCTGATTCACGTTGACTTGCGAGAGAATTTGTTTTTCAAGCGACATTTTACTGTGTATGGGACATGGGATGCATTTACGTAAACGGCACATGCATTGGAAGACGTTGTCACCGTACTCGCATCTTTCTTTGACTATGCAAGTGTGTAAGTTATCCTCAAAGCTCAGAAATGAAAGTGCAATGCTAGTCTGTTAAAAAGGACACTAGTACAAGTAGTAAGGAGATGACATGCTACAATGTTGCATAAACGTTAATAAAAATTTGCCAAGAAACATTTATGATTATTGCAAACCAACCTTTCATGTAATAAACAAGGATACATGACAGATCTTGGGGGAAAAGTAAAGGGTTAAGTAACCAGATCAAGACATGAGATGGTTAAACCTGAATAGTCATCATCGACACAAATAAAACAACATGTGTGTGGCTTGGCTGGGTGTCTGGAATCCTGAAGACACACGCATAGTAAAAATATAAAGTCTAGTTTGTAAAATGTCAGATGAGAATGTTTCTAAGAAGTACAAAATATACATAGACTATTAAAATATAGTATAATGGGTTCAGGCATAAAATGAATGACATGACTGACGCTACTAGTCACCTTAGTCATTATGACATAACCAGAGTGCAATTACCTAGATCAGAATGAATCATCCATAGTACCCGGGACGAAGATTTCTTTGTAAATTTGCATGGAACGTACTCCAAAATGCAGATATTGTCTCTTAACCTGTCTTCAATAGTTCCATGACTCCAAAAGCCCTAAAGATATTCTCATCTTACTAAATTCAACAACCTTTTTCATCAGCATCATATTATATCTGGTTGTTTTTGTTCTCATAAAACGCGATAATAAATCTATAATATATCAAACAGGTTTCCAGACATTGTATTGTAAACCCATAAAAAACACTACACGAGCTATGAAAGTCATTGTATCTTAAAAATCATTATAGTTTACCTTCCAATACTTAAATGTTGCATAAATACATGAAAGCTTATACAAGGCATGTATGTATAGGTACATACACACATTACATGCTTCTGCATTAGAAGACTTTTTTATTGTGCTTCGTCATCAGCTGCGGTCATCATATCATCATCATGAATCTTCTGCTGGAAAATAAATTCTTACGCATAGTAAAGGCGACAAAAAGAGCGTTGGTAGGTACATTGGTACATGCATGAAATCTTCACTTTAAAAATCCAACAACAACACAGCATGCATTCATGTACATGTGTCGAAAAGAGCAACCGATTTAACATTACAAAAAATTCTCTTGTGTTTTTTGCACGTTTTCGTAACTTGTTGTTTGCCTCACAAACTCTTTAGGGTTTGTTGCCTCGGTCAATTGAAACACCTTATGCATACGTATTACACACACACATGATAGGGTAAAAAAGAGGATACATTTTTGCTATGCGAAAATAATCTGCAAAACAAGTCAATCATTCTTTTATAGTTATTTGCTATCTTAGTAACATCAAACCATAAAAATCATTTTAGAAACGCACTTTTTTGAAATATCCAAAACTCCAAAATTTATCTGGAGAATTATCTTTTATTATTGTTGCATATAAGAAAATTCCTCCATTTCATAAGTGGAATACTTCAGTACGTATGTGTCAGTGTGTGTGAATATATAACATATGCAAGTCCAATAATGGATTTAGCAGGTGTCTATGTAATGGGAAAAGGTTAAACTTTCGATTAATGATATTAAATTGCATCATTGTTATTTTCCTCCACTAACGTTTGTATTCACATTCATACATATGCTAAAGTTAACGTGCATGGAATATCTTGAATGGACGTGGTGATAGTGTGTCTGTGTGCACTCTTCCAGTCGTTATTCTTTATTTTTATCCAGCCAACTGAATGAGAAGAAGATAAGCTCAAGTACAATTATCATTCTTACCTCATCGTCGGTATCCAGCCGTAGTGTCTGTGTATAACACATTTTCATATATGAATAACATAAGGTAGTATTCAACTAGGAATATCTCTGCCTATTCCCTCATCGTCACACGTTTACCATCATTATCCCGTATTGTGGAAAATTACCTTGTGATTTGATGATGATACTATTAGCCATCTCATAACTATTATTTTCATATTCAACAACAACAAGTCAGTAAAAACAGCAGTATTTTAAGGTGGTTGCGTCTATATTAGCGTGTTCGAAAAACAAGTGATCATATACAACATATTTTTATTAGCTACAACAACCACACGGAGAGAGCATTTGTGTAAGTAATCCAGTCCGAAAGGATTTTTGTGTCTAAAAAAACAAAGTAAAGTGGTGAAACGAAAGGAGCCAGCTATAAAAATATAATATGTTGTTTGCATCGTATTCTTTCTTATAAGTACATACAGGCTCTGTCTGTGATAATACGCTAAAGAGTTAATAGTATTAGTCAGTATTACAAATTTATGGTGATAGTGTGCATATGCATACCTATTTGTGCTATGTACGATATACATATGTGTGCGTTGTTGTGATCATTTTGATCATCATCTCTGCAGGTTAAAAAGAGTTACGTAAACACGAGGACAAGGCTAGAGGGAGAGAGAGAAGGGGAGCTTTAATAATACTAAGATTTTTTCCTAATTCACCTTTTTTAATGACACGTACTACCATACCTATCACACAGCAAGGCAAGGTAGAAGGTAGATAGTCCTGTTGTGTTGTAGCAGGACAAAACACGGATTTACGTAATTCAATTGCGAAATGAAGAAAGTGACCTTTTCAACACTTTCCAATTAATAATTCAAATACAGTTTATATATTACGCTTTTAAAGTATACACTTAAAATACCAAAGGGATTTAAATCAATTGGCAATTCACACCTGTGCTCTTAAGCAGCTTAATGAAATTGTGGAGCAAGTGCGGATATGTGTTAAAGTAATAAGTTTTTGGTTGTCATTTTAATCTTATTGATATTTATACACCATTTTTTATGTCTTCAGCAAGTTCAGTGAACAGTATTAAATTCCTTTATTGAGTTTTTCATCTCGTGCCGTGCCCCGTCGTTGTGTCACGGGATCAACTAAATACAGCGTGAGAGCAACACTCGAGTTCTACTTGTCTGAGAAAAAAAAATCTCTTGGGAGAGTGTTCCATCTTGGAATGTGTGATGATGATGTGATCTATTGATCTACCCTAAATTCTGGTGACAGCATCTTTGTAAGTTTATGTGTGTTTTAGGGTTATAACCTACTTTTTGCAAAAGCCTTTAATACCTGCTTTGAGCAACCATCGCAATATTACCTTTCTTCTTTCTCCGGTAGAAAATGGTACTGCTACTGTATCACCAGGGGAAACTCGGGGAACTGTGTGTGTAACAGACTCAAAACTGTGTAAGTTGCTGTATAAGACCACTTTGGGTTGTGTGGTGAACGTGAAACTCCAAGACTTTTTTCGAAAAGAAAATAATTAATCATAGTAAAAGGGGAAGCGATCATTTTCTGTATGTAAAACACATTTGGATTCCAATTCAGGGAAAAAGCTTAAGGTGAGTTGGAAAACTGGGATTATGCAATATGTTTTTTTAAATTTACATAACTGAGTTTTGAGTTAGAATGACAATCAAACAAAAACCTTGGCAGCCAACGTTGGAATACATGTAAATGAATGATAAGCGGTAGTTTAGGCCAAGCATTATATCTAACTGCATGCAAATTAATGTTTATATATGGTTGGCTCACCATGACATGACATTTATACAAAAGCAAATATATGTACACCTATAATAAGCAATAATGACAAAACAAGACATGACTGTTTTTTATTCCTCGCATATATAACGGAATTAACTTGCATAACACATCATAACAAATTAAACTTGTTGATTAAAACAGTTTTCCCAAGTTTCCCTTTAACTGTTATGTGGAAGTTGTGTAATTATTATTTTTAATTTTGCGTAACTCTCTCTCTTGAGTTTGGAATACGTGGCATTTTCTCTGGATTACAATGCTGTTCACAAACAGACAAATGGATAACTCCCTCATAAGCTTCATTTCCATGTATACATATTATGCTGTTATGTCATTTTGCTCATCTCAAGAATTTTTACTTGAGTGAGAAAGTTCTTGTTCGTTTTTTTTTCTACTTTGTATATCGTGTTGTATATTGCTCTCACTCAAATTGCCTTGTCATTCTGTTTGCATTCCTACCAAGTACCAACCGTTGAAATACATACAATAGATATTACTCACAACACTCGCATTTTTAGTGTAGCATGCCAAAGAGCTTTTTAGTTTATATTATGTATTGCATGTATGTATGTAATTTTTATATGAGTAAGCTCATGTGTGCCGAGTTTATGTAAAAGCTAAAAAAGCTCACGTTACGCAACAGCTTTTTTACGTAACACCACTTTACTACCAAGCTACACAGCGGCAGTACTACGAGAATAAGAAGAAGAATAGGGAAGAGTTCAATGGTATGAATGTTTTGGAAAACTCATACAGCCCAGAAAACTAAACTAAACTTGCATAACATTTTCCATATACATAGGACATAAACTTAGCAAAGATTCAGGTGTGTTAATTATTAAAGTCTTGTAATACCTTAGGTAAGCTCAACCTTGTCAAAATATTCATTTTGTACGGTGATGATGATAACATAAGAGAATATAGAATTGTATTAGAAATTAACTCAGATATTAAGTAAGCTGTTAATAATGTCATGTCCAAAGTGCAAGTCGTTATCATAAAGGTAAACTAAACTCGCTGACAAATATAATACTACTTCTAAATTGGAGAAATACAGTAATTTCAAACTGAACGGTGAACATTTAGAATGTTTCATAATATCATTTTTCTTTTACATAACAATATACATAAGATACATGCACACAAAGTATTAAGCTATAGTTATGTGATTCAAATGACTTGTCTTTGAAAGCATGTATACGTATAGAGGTGTCTGTGGGCTTGTGCAAAACCCTGCGAAGCTCTTTATTTCCGATAATCCCACATAATACTCACAAATAAATGTATCATATAAGATGACATCGACGGAATTTCCAGTGAAAAGGAATGAATAAAGGCGTGTGTGTGTGTGAGTGTCGGGAGCACGAGATGAGGGAGTCGAGTGAGCGTGTTCCATGCGTATATTGGAACGTTACGTGTGGTTGGTGTGATAATGATGTGGAGTGTGCAACAAACACTACGACGCCATACATAATGCCAAGGCGAGGTTTTAGGGCTTCAACACTATACCTCATACCGGATATATATGCTTGTTGTATTATATCACACTTTAGTAAATTTTAAGAGTTATGTAAAAGCTCTAAAATTGTTTTGCATGTCATGTATTATGAATATCTGAATGACAGATAGGCGTTCACGTTGTACCTCTCCTCTACATTCCCTTTAGTTACTGCCAGAAACATCTAAAACTAACTTATACTCACACTCTATTTTTACTGATGGTAGGAAAGTAAGAAATTTATGAAAGGTGCATATAATACTTTTGAAAGGAAAAAGGGACAAGCTGAGTAGCTTTGATAACACTTAAATAAAGTCCTATCTTATCTTATCTTAGCTTGTGTTTCAGAGCATTTAAAATTTATGTATGCAATGTACTATTGAATTGCTTAAGTAGCGAAACCGTACAGTACTAGGCTGTATATAGTCATAGAATATACTAGGTAGCAAAGGAGAGCAGTACTCACACAGGTATTAGTAAATGTACTTCTAAGTAACGTTGTTAGAAGTACACGAGCGTAGAGAAAGGAACCAGTTCTAAGAATCCACGCTGTATCTACATGGTATTTATTTTAGACGCAATATGAGATGGAAAAAGGGAAAGCAGAGAAAGGCTGAAAAACAGATAGGTAACGTGAGCACTGTCACCACGTTCATATACTACTATACTAAAGAATTACATCGTTACGAAAGAAGAGAAAAGCTACCTATGTGCTAAAACATGATGAAAGAAAACGGTAAACAAGTTTTTTCAAAAGTCATCATATACAGACGAACAGAAAAGTTGTTTAAGTATATATGTATGTATAATTGAAAATAAAGCTAGCATTTTGTTGAAATATGCATACCGTAAAATCTCAATTTAAAGGCACATGCATACCTATGGTTATACCTATGCATGAGTCTATATACGTTGCTATATCCGTACAGCCGCCCTCTTCCTTGCTGTTTTAGTCTTGCAAACGCTAGATGATTTTTAATAGGAGAATTTGCAGTTGTATTATTGAAAAACATCAAGGGCTATTATGGTAGAATTCACAATAACATGAAAGTACGTTCATGAAATTTGTGTTCCAATAATTTCGATAGAATGAATGGAGCATGAGCTTCCTGCGTGATATTCCGAAAGTATTCTGTACAAATATTACTAGAAACATAAGCACAGTATGTACGTTGTAGATTGTAAGAATGAAAATACTGACGCCGCGCGGACCTCGACCTATACGTATGCTGGTAAACGTTTCATACAAAAACATCCGAACCGATGGCAATCAATCAACTCGTTTTCTGCCTTTCTCCGTCTTATGCTATTTAATATTGCATGCGTGGAATTGTTATGCTTTCTGATAAATAATATTTTTCGTTTTCTCCAAAATCCCGTATGCTATTGTAGCAATGAATAATATCTGAAGCAGTTGAATAAAAACATCAAGAGTTTATTCTAATTCTAGAATGTATTTACTGTAATTCAGAAAAACTTGCTTTTTACTAGCTTTCATTGATGTCATGACCATAATATAACTCTTTTATAACTTGTTTTGAGGGCAACAGCGCAAACATCTAAACAATACATGGTATCGTATCCATCAATAAAATGGCTGTATATATTAAATATATGATTATATCTTTCCTTACCTAATCTTTCCCTTGCTGTCCTTATGTATGCATACATTCTTCCATGACATATGAAGCACCAGGTATTTACATAAGCACACGGTTGCTTCCCCCATATCAGTTTACATCTCGCTGATGCTTTCTCCAATACACTTCCACACGTGGGAGTGTGCTTTTTATCATGTTGCGTTATTTGTGTAGCAGGTTGCTGAGAGTTTCTTATAATCATTCTTATAGGGAAAGTATGTACTTTTTTTAACAGTGGATGAAGCATAGTAATATAGAATTTGTTGGAAAACAACAAAAACACAAGTTTTCGCGGGCGGTGAATTATGAGGATAAAATAGGTTACTTTTTAGAATGCCTGCCTTCCCACATACAGCACTGTCTTCATCATATAAATACTACACACTTATAAAACGAAAAACATTGCATCCTTGAGCCCAAGACTTCCTTACGAGAAAATGCTATTTTTACCTTTCAAGCCCACAAAATGCAAAGGTTTATATTGGTCTTCATAATTGGATTGGAGATAGAAAGTAGGTAGGCATATACGTGTTTGTCATAACCGTTACGTATTATATTTTCCAATATTTCAAATTACGAAAGCTTTCACGTGCTTGTAAACCAAACATGTATTATATTCTAGTGTTTTCCAGCATTAATAGATGTTATGGACAAACGTAACTTTATTTTTTTACTATTGAATAACTGATTTTTAGAGTGGCATACATGTTACGTTTATTTTACATGTAAAAAATCGTTAACTTTCATACCATCCACGCAGCCATAAATACACAGCACATGTATGTTTACATGTATTAGATATATATTCATTTTACCCTATAAATGAGCATAATATACATAGTAAGCTACAAATGTGTGTGAGAGAGTGTGTCAGCAAGAAAGAAATGAGAGCTCAGTCAAGGCACACGATAGTTCACGTGTAGAAAGATCAGTTTTCTTTCACATTCAATTTATTTCATAAGCCTGACTTGGTGAAAGAGAGAGAGAGAGAGCGAGAGCCGAGGGAAAGCGATAGAAAGAAGCGAAGGTCTCTCTTTCCTTTAAACTCTCACACAGTCTAACCCGACGAGTCTGCTTCTTTCTCTCCTGTGCACGGGTGAGTTGGACAACGCTGTTCGCCTTCCACCTTCACATTCAATGTAACCAAGGGCGGTTTTGAGTTACGCTGAACGTACGTTACACAACATCTACTTCTAATGTTACATATTATACTAGGTATACGTTTACATCCTCTTGCTTTCTCCAATGTATAGAGTTATGCAAAGGGAAGGCTAACGGTGGCTGTAGGAAATGCATACAAATATAAAACGGAGAAGAGCAAGAGCACTGTAGGCACATTACAGTGTTTTCATTTCAGAGAAGTGGATGTAAATACAGTTCTCTCTGAACAAGTTTAAAAAATAAATATTTACACAATATTTTTTGTGTTTATAAAAAATCGGTGTAATTCTATTCAGTGTTTCAATTGAGCAAAATTAAAATAATTTCTCAAAGTTTACAAGTGCATTCTTGCTGTTGACAAGTTTTGGATTTGGTGGAGAGCATCAACCTTGCTTTGTTAAGGTCAAGGTAGGATATGTGTGTAAATACGTTTTTATAAGCAAGCTTTCCATTTGTGTGTGACCTTGTAGCTCTCAACTGTGTGCTTATGAGAAACAGAATTGCAAAGTTGAATACACATTATCTTTAAAGTTTGATAGTAAATGACTTTTTTGTATATGGTAACAGATTTAAAAAATATTACAATTAGTAGGTCGCGTGTTGTGCATTAATATAAAAAAAATCGGATTAGGTTTCAAAATACTTTACTTTTTTAATTAGTACAGCAAGAGGTACTGTATAGTTTAGAGTAATTAACTTGAATTTAAACTATACGCATGATTTTCAATCATTCCTCTTCCTCATGATGCGTTTATTGAAAAAAAACGTGGGTCTTATGTTATTTAAGCGTCTTATTTCCAATCTGGAGATACGCAGCAGTTGTTTTGATAACTGCATACCTATAAAAATGTGTGTACTTTTGGTTTGTTGTGTTTGTTCACTTCATTCAATACCATTCCAAAACACGTAGGCGTCGTGTGATAACCCCGTGGTAACAAATCAATAAAACTTTACACGTAGGATTACTACATATACATGCAAACAAAAAACTTTGCTTGGTATATTTATCGGCATTCCATTCTTAAAAATCATTAAGAATTTAGCAAATGTTACGGAATGGATTATAAACCTGAATGAAGAAAGGTATTAGCTTTTAAAAATCGTTATTGGTATTTTTTGTAAGTTGAATAATACAATCATAAGCGCTCTATAGGTTCATAAATGTACGTCACCAATATGCATGCCAGTAGGAAATCATAATATCCTCCTTCGCTTTTTTTTGTCTTTGCATATTTTATAATGATGATTGATTGGTTGCTGTTATAACATTAGTTGGAATACTGGAAATTTGCTCAGGACAAGCATAAGACTTTATAGTAGAACCAATTTGTAAATTTCATACATTTAGGCATTTTGTTATCGAAAAGCTGACGCTGAAGCACCATCAGACTAATAGCATTGAACCTAATGAGTTTCGTTTTGCTTGGTTGACCTTCTTCTCTTTCCAAAACAGCTTTTATTTTTGCGGAACAGAATGCGGTGTGTTGTAAGCCTTATATAACTTGTGTACACCACTTTCCGTATGTATTTTCCATTTATGGAGGACAAAACTGGAAAATACCACAACAAGGCTTCCCTTTTATTTTGTTTACTGTGTGCCATAACGAATTATTTTTGAAGTATAAAGCCTAGCCGCTATTAGAACCAGCTTGAAATATTGTTTTGCATAATGTATATGTCTACAACGTAGCTTTATAATCTTATTTAACCAACTTACGTAAAATATTTTCAATACCATCATCATAATCATCAACACGTTTTGGAATGGCTACTTTAAAGCATTTTGTTTGATCAGGAAAGAGAGAGAGAGATTGAGACAGAGTTGAGTGTGCGTACGTGACCAACTTCACTTCTATATCTCTCAGTTCTCACCTTTTAATCATGATTAAAAAACGTGCTATTCTCAATGATGAAACTTTGTGTATAAATATGCACTCATAACTTTTATTCACATGAAATGGAGCATAACAAAACTTGAAAACTTAGGTTTTTTTTTAAATGAAAGCATAAGCAAACATTTATGTATGTTTGGCAACAAAAAAGAGCGTCAGCGGACAACCAAACGATGATAAAATCCTCTTTGCATGTTAATTGACTGTCACTCTGTGAATGAGTGAGTGGGAGTCTTTCCAGGTATTACGCAAGTCAATTAACGGAATGCACGGAATGAAAAGATATGAAAAGTGAACAGTTTTTTTATGAGTTGGTAAAGTTTGAATGAGCTGAATACATGCATATACACATATGTTAATAAACCCTTTGTCAATTGGCCTGACAAAAAATTCATGAATAGAGGGAATAGAATAGATAACATCATTTGCGTAGTTAAACTGAAGATGATACTGAATGAATATGTTACGGAGGATTTAAGGCTAGCAAGTATTTTTTTTCAATAAATTAAGTGAAAACGTAGCCCATCGTTGCTGTTTGTAGATGTGTAATTCTTTTAAATTGTAATAATGTACTTATCACTGTTCTAGCGAACCCATTTGAATAATGTATAAGTTACAGGTAGTGTGGCAGTGTGATCTATTATAGAAGACTCGTTAGTACAATAGCATACGTAATGTCTACGTACAAGACAAAGACTAGCCACATTTAAATTTACTATTTTTATGCTGTCTGACTAGTGTCTCTCTCCCAAACTCAATCAGTCTAATGAATTTAGAGACTTTGAGAATAGCAAGAATTGGAAAAATGTCTATAGGGATCATGCAACATAGTTGAATTGCTCTTTTGAAAACTTAGGAACCTAAATTTAGCGTCATTCATGGCAAACATTTTTATCCGTATGATATAAAAACGTGTTTGCAGTTAGCATGTAC